>MU261257.1:95000-100000 GCA_020310875.1 Ceratopteris richardii
GTGGATTTAAATTACTAGTCCATTTCTGGGCATGACTGGTGCATGGACTTAGTAATGAAGGTGGGATTCTTATCCCTCGCAAGACTTTGAGAATTCTTGAGTCACTTGAATTTGTTTTGGAGAACTTGAAGTTTGGTTGTCTCAAACATCTAACTTAGATGTTTATACAATGGTTTACTTTGATCCAACAGTTGCTTGATTTTTTCACCCAACTAGAGGAGTACTTTGTCCTAATGAGTTGAAAAAATCCTATGTAAACTGTAAGAGAAAGTTACCATTTTCTTTGAGTCAACCATACTATAACTTGCCCAATACAAATCCATAATGAAATTTGTCCAACTTAGGACACTTTTCTCAAAGACTTTAACTGAAAGTTCTTGGGAATTGTGAATCTAATGAGCAATTCCTAACTTCTTCTATTCTAGAGTATACTGGACTCTAGAAAATCATTTACGCTATACCTTGAAGCAAACTCAAATGAACAAGTCCACTTAGACTTACTATCTTTCGAAGATTGAAAAGGTTCTGGTACATAACATCTTATCTAGGATGTTCAAGTTAGTTATCTATTTCTAACCGGCCAATCCTGGTCTTTTGCAAAAGGAATCAGATACCATATCTGAGTCAATTCCAAAAGATTCGGAAAGCGGAAAGAAAAAACTAAAATTCTGTACAACAAATTCATACTTCGTAGATACATAAACTTGCTATGAGTCAAAGTCTAGTTGACTCAGGACTTTAACTTCTCAACGATCTATTTCAACAAGGTATTGAAGCATTGTCTTTATCTTTAAGAGAAATAAGCTAGATTCTCACAAAGATTCAAAGAAAATCAAAAACATCATCCAACCACAAGATACTAGTGTGGTAACCAACATCAGTGTGTCGACCCACTGAGGTTCTGTTGATGAGTTTAGTATTCAAATAATGCTTCACTTGAGACTAAGTTCAAGTCACATTCAGTCTTTTGACTCCTTACTGGGAATGCAATTCTTGTGCGTTTCTTTGAGTCAAAAGAGTGAATTACCAAGTTATACTAGAAACTTGGTGCTTGACTTAGTCAATCAAATCATTGGTTGGAAAGATCAACTCAAAGTCAAAGTTCAACTTTTTCATTTTTCAATTATTTATGATTGACAACACTTAAGCTTGAAGTGTTCGAAGAAGATCTTAGAAGTTACTTACTTCATATCTTCAATTTCCTTGATCTTGAAGTTACCTTGAAGTATCGTAAGATACTACTTTCATCCTTTACGAATTAAAATTTCCTTGAAGTTTTAATTCCCTTGAGGATGAAACCTAACTTCAAAATCCAAACTAGGACTAAAAGATAATTATCATCCCACAGTCTGATGTCCCATACCATCTTTCCTACATCAATCTGAGTATAAAATCTGGTGTCCCATACCACCCTATTTTATATTCACATTAATGTGTGGGTGATTCTTATCCTAAAGTCTAAACATCTCTTGATAGAGTACCTTATTTCTTCAATTCTTTTACAAGAATTTAGAAGTTTCAGGCATTACCTCTAACTAGATTTTCCTAGGTTTTGATTCCTTCGCATTATCACCTTACAATCATGTGCTTTGCCTTGGAAACTTGAAAACCTCTTGACAGATTATCAATTCTTCTTTACTAGGGTTTTCAAATGAAAACCAATCAGAATTCCAAGTTCTTGAATTTCTCAAATTCAAGTTCAATTGGCTATTCTTGACCAATTTTGTAGCAACAAGAGCTTTTGACTTCTTGTCTTTAGATTCCTTTTTGTACTAATGCTTTTAGGTACCTATCCCGGCCGAGACTTTTACAGGAATCTCTCTACTGCCTTAGTCTAAGCATCCACTCATGCTTTCTGGATTTGTACCAAAATCCCTTTAAGGATAGGCAAACACTTATGTTTTACCTTCCACAGACTTAAGTACCGTCTTCACGATTGCAGACTACATTTTTGGAATTCCTTCACTCTGTTCATACTTGGAACAGCTTACTTTTTTTCACATTTTTTCCATTCGATAAATGGAACTTGAGTGAATCATTCCTAACGGAATTTACTGCCAATACTAGGGCAATCTACAGAGTAGTTCTAATCGCACATTCTTGGACAATCATGGCCAAGTTTGATCAAATCTGGTTGATACTTGCGACAAAAATAAAGACTTATAGTCTTTATCTTTAAGATCTCTTAAACTATCTTAAGCTTCTTTGCTTACCTGCAGGATTTTAGAGATCTTTCCCTCAACTTAAGTCCAAGCATTTTCTAATGCTTTTCAGATTCCAAAGCTAAGAATCTTTGATATACCTTTAGGTTATATCACTATTTGGACTTAAATACCAAAACTGGTGGTTAGGGACTTACTGGGAACTACTTGCTATAAAACTTCTCTTGAAAGATGCTAGTCTCACATCTGGGGAGATTTTTCTTTCAAGAACTTTTTTGATTCCCACCAAGGAATCAAGTAATACAAAGCTAATGATTCATCTTGGAATCTTCTCCTTTACTGGAAAGATCTTCAAATGGAATTCTAGACTTTTGGATAAGACCAAGACTTAAGGCTTTGCTTGTCCAAAAGATATTCTCATTTAACTAATGAAATAGTTAATTGGACTCTTTCATTAGCTTATCTTTAGGAAATAGCTTAATTTCCAAAGATTACTTTGCTTGGGTCTCTTCAAGACTTTACCACTTGAAGCTTATCTTTTAGGAAAAAACTTGTTTCCTAAATTGTCTTTAGGAAATATCGGGATTTCCTAAGATATATGTTTCAAAAATGAAAATAATTTGAATCATTTCATTAATTGTCATGACTTTAGGAAATTACTTGATTCCTAAAGATCAATATTCATTAAGCCTTGAGTTAGCTTAAATAGAATCAAGCAAGTTTCCTTCAAAAGTTTTCGCGTTAATTGAAGACCTTGCATCATGCCTCGAGATGCATTTCTGGAAACTAACTTCTATGAACACTAGAGTTCCAGGGATTCTAGAAGTTCAAAACTTCTACTTATTTTCATCAATGTTTGATGAATATGAAAGTATTAAACCTTCCAAAATTTGTTGAGCTCCAAAAACTTCCCTACTTGGGTGCATGAACATGAACATTCAAAAACAACTAAATCCACATTAGTTGCTAAGAATGTCTAGGTTTCTTCCCAAACTTAGACTGAGCATGCACATTGGAAAGTAGCTCTATTTTCTTGGCATCTTAATGACAAGAAAAAATGAATACTTACTTTCAACATGCTTTCTTTTTCTCAAAAAGACTACTAAGTGGTACCTATGTATCACTTTTTGGGAAAAAATAGACTAGATACTTAGTTGCTTGATGATCAAGATCTTTGCAACCAGGTAATTTTCTATTTTTCCCACCTAGCTAATTCAAGTTAGAAAAAGAAAGGAATGAAAGTATACGTGTTCAGCTACTTACCAAAAGATCATGCTTATGCTCATGCATCAACTTGCATGCAAATGTATGTTCATGTATGCAAATGCCCATTCTTGGGTGCAAATGCATGTGAGTTCATGCAAGTGTAATGAACTTAAGCAAATCTCAAGCTTAATTAGGTATGCAAACAAGCATCCATGCAAAAACAACCTGCTTGCTATTCTGACAAAAGGTAACTATTCAAGTGCATGAACTGGAGAATTAACTACCTTTCCCAAGCAGTGCGAGCTTGATGTGCATAAAACATTCTTTTATGCACAAATAATCTTTTCATTTTTGTGCATGAATGGAAATAAAAATTTCAACTGCATACCAAAAAACTGAAAAGTACTTGATATACTTTTGTATCATTTCAATATTGTTTAGTCCTCTAATTAGCTTTCATATTGAGATAATCATAATTGGACTATGCTTTTAGTCCTAATTAATGCATCCTAAATGAAAGCATTTGAGCAAACAAATAATAAAATGAAAACATAATTTGGAAAATACTTAGCTCCACATAGAGCTACGTCCTTCCCTTGATCCTTTGGAAGAGTGATTCGTCCTCTTGATCCTTGCGAGGAGCCAACCTTCATAGCCATGCTCACATCTCTCCAAAACTTTGTTTTGGGAGTGTTTTCTCTTTGCCTTCGTGGATAAGGAAGCGCAGCCACAAACCACGTTCCGGGTTTGATTACTGATGGCGGCAGCAGTAGGAGATGATCAGTAATGAACTTTTTTTTTTGGCTAAGCTTCAAAAGTACTAAGCGGAAATCAGCAATGAAATCACCGATTCTAGTTTAATCGATATGTCTTGGCCGCTTGGATAGGGGATACTGTCCGACATAAGTTCGAAACCCCTGCGCTACAAGACGTCATAAGTTCGAAACCCCTGCACTACCAGACCAGTTTGCCTTTTGTCATATCTTGCTCTTGATGGAGAGCTCCGACAGAAAACACAACGCTATGTCGCTATGATGAGTCCTGAGCAATAACTCGACGCATATACTTCTTGGGCTTCGTGGTTAAGAAGAATTCGTGCAGCCCGCAAGGTCATAGCTTCGAATTTGGTCTGCGATCATCTGCCACAAAGCTTTTACTTGCGTTCTGCTGTGCAAGTGAAGCATATGAATTTCTGCCGGGATTTGTCTCTTCTCCCAGGTGATCTGCAAGTTCACGGAGAGGTGTGGTCGGGTGGGACCGACTTGCAGCTCCCTGAGAGGCCAGGTTGCAATCGGCTCGACGTCCATCAATGACGGGATTCACATCCAAACAAGCTTTACGAGCTCCCTCTACATCATGGAAAGTAACAAATCCGTAGCCCTTGGAGCGTCCGGTGTTCTTGTCCATAATAACCACAACCTCCACAATTTCACCGTATTGCTCGAAATGGCACCGCATGGTGTCGCGCTGCGTCTCCCATGCAAGGCCGCCAACAAAGACCTTAGTATAGGTGGTATCTATGAAATGATGGGCCCTTGTAGGAGGCGTAGGGCCTATTACGGAGCCTGGCTGTGCAGCGGCACCCCCTGACGCTGGCCCGGAAGTGCCCGCACTCTACTGTTGCTCTCCCAT
>MU261257.1:105000-107500 GCA_020310875.1 Ceratopteris richardii
TAGACAATTTAGTCACATGCTTATTCATCAGTGTGAAGTATGAAGTTGATGATCTGTTGGCAGCCGAATACTTTTAGAAAAGTATGAAAATACTTTAGAGAAAGTATTCTTTGAAGACCCAGACTTGATGAAGAGAAGGCTACTTCAAATTCAAGGAAGAACAATGGTTTGGAGAAGATGAAGGAACTAGATCAACATCAAATCACAGGTATTAGTTTCTACTATTAGATTACCATTTGCAAGTCATATCTTAGAAAAGCAGTTATGAAGAGATTTGAAGGATTCAAGGAGTGCTTTTACACACTTTCATTATTTGAAAGTTAAAGGCTACATCAAAACATGTATCTAGAGATTTTTCTACAGAGTTTTGAGAGATCTCTTTCATGGCAAGAAAGCTCATCTAAGAAGACAAATATGGAGAGCATCAGTTTTGTTTTGAGCCAATCTTGTGTTTTAAGTTGGCTGGAAGTTTTTTGCTCACATTTTATATCTAGAGAGGTAACTCTAGAAAGGTAATTCAGCATTCAGCCAACTCAAGGTAAAGGTTGGTGAATTCAGTCATATCAGTTACATTTGAAGCAGAGATTTTCATAAATATGAGGAGATGGTAAAACATGATTCTATATTCACTTCCATTTGTATACCATGTTTTTGTCTCTTACTCTTAGCACTAGAGGAAGAGAAGAGTTCATTTGAAAAAGTCAAGAGTGCTTGCTACTTCAAGATGGAGAGAACAAAAGTATGGAAGAGACGTTTGAAGTTGTTGACATCATCATCATGTGGAAGAAAGATGTAGAGAAAGATGGTCCAACAATTCCAAATGGGAAAGTAAGACTTCTTTTTCTCATATATTTTTCATATATTTTTCTTACTTTTATCCTCTACATCCAAAGACAAGTCTACGAGAACATCTTGTATAAAGAAGATAGTCTAAAGAAGAAGCATTTTCTTGTTTTGCATTACACTTGGTCATGTTTTAGTAGGCTTTGACAAAGAATTGCATTGAGAGAAAGAAAGGCAGCTTATATGTTTTGACTCATATGTGTATGAGTTGTGCATAAGTCGCAGCTTATATGTTCCCTCAAAGAATTCTTGGATTTTCAATTCAGAGCGACCTAGTATATGACAAGTTGTAGAGAAGTATTTTTCTTCTTTACCTAACTCTTGAGGTAAAAGAGTATTTGTGGAAGATGTTGGTGACTTGGAGAGAGGTTTTATGTTTGGAAAAAGTTACCTCATATTCAGTATTTTCAGAAAACTTCAGAAAATTCAGATTTTTTACGTACCAGTCAGATGGAGAATCTACTTTCTATGATTGTCTAGATTTTTGGATACATGCTTGTATTCAAAAAGGTGTCCCATCACATCCTATCACTTGATTGAGAAGTGGAGTTAGCCAAAAGAAAGTCAAGCAGGTACTATCACATTTCACCCGACTAGAATATGAAGATATGAAGTATCAACTTGCAATTTTTGGAGTTCTCAAGGTGAGAGTTTGTCCACTTATGTTTCAAGTAGGAGTTACAGATTCTTGGAAAGGATTTGGTTAAAGAAAATATTTACAACTTTATGTGAGAAATGGACACTTAGAGACATTCAGGTAACAAATCAAACATTCAGAAATGAAGGTTTGATGAGAGCAAATTCTACATAGGTATTTTGTTGGAAAGATCATAGGTCTTGTATGATCTTGTATGATCTTGGATGATCTTGGATGATCTTGAATGATCATGAAAGATCTTGAGTATTTATGAGTCAGTTGTCTATCCTTTTTTTGTGAAGATTCTTAACATTGGAAGAAGTAAGTCGAAGATTCAGATTCTATCACATTAGTGTTGTTGAGGAATAGAAAAAGATACTGTTGCAGAAGGTTATGAATCCCAAAATGCTTTCAAAAAGGTTTTGTTATGTTAGGATCAGCTAACCTTATTCTATAATATGGGAAGCTGAAGAGTTACAGTGAAAGCTATTGGCAACTGCAATGCTAATAAAAAGGGTTCAGAATTTTTGTTTCAGATATAGGTGTTTGATCACTAAAGGACAGATTTATTGAAAGAAGGAAGACGTTTCAGATTTCATAAATTTTGATATATTTGAAGAATTTTGGATACTAGTGTTAAATCATGCAGGGGGGTGATGAAACATGAAGTCTTATTTTCAGCCATATGTGAAAGAATGCAGAATCATACCTATAAGTATTCCAGGTATTCCTATATCAGGTATTCCTATATTTCCTTTGTTAGTTTCTCTTTATGTTCCAGCTTTGAAAGAAGAAGGAAGAAGGAGAATGTCTCGAGAAAGTTCTTGTTAGGTGTTCCTATTTAGGAGAAGGTTACAAAATTCTATTGAAGAGAAATTTGATATTTTAGAGAGGTATGTTTTAGAGGTGCGCACATATGTTTATACCAGATTCTGAAGGAAAGAGGTATGAAAGACTTACAGATAGAACAAAGATGAAGACAATATGACATCATAGATATGAAATTTTGGTAAGACTCAT
>MU261257.1:112500-117476 GCA_020310875.1 Ceratopteris richardii
GCAAGAGGCGCTAGACTTTGGCGCACTTCCGACTTGTCTCAACAATGGCATTATCAAGTTAATACACAAAAGGGAAAAAGAACATAATAGAGAACTGGTGTCCTATTACGATGCTCCAAACGAGATATAAGATCATTGCCAAAGTCATAGCCAACAGAATTTCCAGCCATTTGAGAGCGTGCTTAAGCGCGGACCAAAAAGGTTTCATCAAGGCAGGTCAATTTTGGAAACCATTATAGATATCTAGGAAGGTCTCGACTTTTTAAATGATTCAAGACAAGATGTGGTCTTCCTCAAGATCGACTTCAATAAAGCCTATGATAGGTTGGAATGGGACTAGATTCTGCAGTCGCTTAAAGATCTTGGATGTAGTCTGAAATTCACCAAGATGATCGCGACCCTTCTGGGAAATGCCTCGACTCGAATTAATGTTAATGGCAAACTTTCGAAGGTGATAAAACTTAGAAGATCAATTAGACAAGGGTGCCCATTGGCTCCCCTTCTCTTTGCCATTGCCACAGAAGGGCTTAGCAGGCTGGTGGAGCATCAGGTGGAAGCTGGTAATATCAAAGGCCTCCGTTTGCCTCATGACCACGCCCAGATCACATGAGACTTTTTGTTGATGATATGAACGCATTTGTCCACAATGATAGTACTAGCCTCAAGACGTTCTGGAGGTGTTTGGATACTTTTTGTGAAGCCTCTTGATCCATAATCAACCACTCTAAGACCGCCTTCAAAGCTATTGTCGGGTCCCAACCTTACCTTCTCATTGATCATGGCTATCAAATCATTCCACAGGGCCAATTTTTTGGCTTCTTGGGATTCCTTGGGTTTGGTATCTCTATGGAGCACCCGTGGAACTAGGTGTTGGCCATACTTGAAATAAGCTAAACTATTGGAGAGGTATGCAAATCAATCTCGCTAGTCGTGCTATGGTTATCAACACCTTCCTCATATCATCGACCATTTACTTCCTTTCTTGTTGGAGACCGAAAGAGCAAGATCTATCCAAACTGGATATTATATGTAGAAACTTCCTTTGGACGGGCGACCACAATAGGAGGGGGGTGCCTAAAATCAAGTGGTCCATCTGCACCAGCCAAAGAGATAGTGGGGCCTTAGCATTCTGGACATAGGGTTCATGGCTAACAAACTTGCGGCAAAATGGATGATTAAGGCTTGGTGCAACGGGGAGGCCTCGTGGGTCAAGTTGATCTTCAGAAACAAGAATGAGCTGGCTCTCATGGGATTCCCAAATTGGAAGAATCTTGACATCTTGACCCTGTTGTTTTCCTTGATCCCGTCTTCTCGAGAGGCTCGAATCTTGTGTGCTCCCTATGGAAGAGTTGGAATAAAGTCAAAAGCTACACAAGAATAAGTGAAGACTGGAAGTGGGCGGCCGGTTATCAAACAAAACGACTCTGTCTAGTTTTCGATTCATGGCATGCGGAGTGTGGAATCTTGGAACATTCAAATGCCAAGAAGCTATGGAACAAAGGCCTCAAAAAATGGAAACGTCTCTGGAAACAAGACCCCAACGAGTGGATCAACTTTGAGGATATTGACCCTAGCGTCAACATTTCGTATGAAGAATGGAACACTTTGCAAAGCAGATGTCTCGCCTTATGACTTGACCTTTCATTGAGTTGTTTGCATTTTAAAGATTCTAAAGGCATTTGAGCTGATTTTTGTATTATTACTCATCCAATAGTACTCTATGATGAATCCATTGTGGTACTTCTTGTATATTCTCTAGTTCACGGTTTTATTTCAGGAGAAGCTCAATGGCGTGTTGGTATAACATCTACTGCTATTGTCATTCTTGCTATGTGGATCCTTTGAAAGCATTGTTTATTGATAGAGAAATTACATCAACTCTGAGCTTCATTAATGTGTATGATTGTCATTCTATTCCTTTATAAACAATTAACATCTTAAAATTTTTTAAATCATCGCTCTCTCTCTCTCTCATGGATGTGTCTTGTCCTACGTTTGCTATGGTGACAATATGATTGGAATGATCAAATGTGGACAATGCATAGTACAATTCTTGCTGAAATTGACTAACCTATTGCAACACAGTACAATAGAAGAAAAGTACTAACCTACTCGTGCTCCTTCTTCCTGCTCGTGCTCTTCCTTTGTGTGACTGAATTTGACTCTATCTGAATGTCTCTTTCTTTGTTTGACTGAAATCAACTGAACATACAATCAAAAGACTTGCAGCAATATAAGTTTAAGGTTTTGAAACACAAATTTGTGAAAACGCTTGCATGGGAGATTACTTCATGATTTTCTTAAATTCCCAAGTAGTGTTTGGGAAAATCCACAACATCAACTAGATAGAATTCCATTTTCATGTGGTTTGAAAGGGCAAACACTTTTTTGAAGAGGCATATTCCTTTTCATCACTAAGATATAAAACAAAGAAGCAACGGGAAATATCAAACAAAGAGTGGGTAGCTAGTAAGAAGAATATTGATCAATGGGATAATGTTTGTTGGTATCCTTGTGATGAAATCCTCTTATCACCATCGAATTGAAACAATAAGCTTAAATGATGTGGTCTAGTCTTTGGGATGGTTCATTCACTTGATCTTAGAATATTTGAATTATGAATAATGAAAAAAATCAAATGTTGGATAGAATTCTAATATTGAAATAGATGCATTTGGTCCCAAGATCATGTAGATTTTTTTTTCAACCTTTGAATCTCTCTCAGTAAAAATATCGAGTATGAAAATAAAATATTTTTATTAGTGCATTAGTATTTTTTAATCTACTTTTTCATTGAATTGGTACTCATACAACATACAAGTATTGAAATAATACTACATGAGCAATTTTCAAACTAATGGACAAGTGTATATGAAAGAAATACTAATTTTTCTTTTAGTTAATCACTCTTAGATAAATGTAGTAAGGCTAAGGTTCAAAAAATGTTGGTCAAGAAGTTAAGAATTAATATCAATGTTAAGCATGGATAGATGGTATTTAATAAGGCAAGCATAAAATCTAGGGAACTAACTTTACTTTTCAAATTATCTTCACATAGAAGCCTATTCGAAAACCATGTTTCATAGTGCCATAAGAGATTTATCATGATTAAGGTTACAAGCAGATGTGATAATTTTCTTTTAATAACATTTTCTCTTGCCTTGGAGGAGCAATATTGGAAAATCTATTGAATATATTGTTCTTAGCAATTGCGAAAGTTGAATCTTTAAAGGAAAAGCAATTGGATAGTTCACAAAAATTGATCATCGGGGAGGATCTATTTGATGCAAGGAGAGAAACTTCATAGACAAATGGGAAAGAATTCATAAGATCTCCAAAAATCAGAGCGATTCTGAGATACAAGGAAGAAATACAAAGGAAAAATTTGCAAATATTCTTTAAGGAGTGGTGGGCTGGTAAAGCTGACAAGCCCACCAAAGAGATGTGCCACATCCTTAAAAGGAAACAAAACAGAGAATCGATCCCCTATTACTAGACTCAAATGGTATTCATCTACTTAGCATGCATAAGAATGCTACATATAGGAATGTTCAAGAGAATATCCTAGGAACATACCTTCATGTAGTTGTCAAAACTCCATGCTTAAGATGTAATTTAGCATACTAGGATCTGCCATAGAATACATGTGATTAGTTGTTACATAAGATATTGTATATGATTTTAAGCATATCCAATCAAGATGAGATCGTCTACATATAGCATGAGAATAGAAATGGTTGAGTTATTTTGAAAAATAACAAGTTGGCATCTATACAACTTTGATGAAAGTCATGAGATTCAAGGAATGAGTCAATCTTCTCATACCATGCATGAGGTTCTTGTTTCAATCCATAGAGCTCTTTGTGAAGCAAATACACCTGATCTTCTTTGCCTTTGACTTGAAACCTTCAAGTTGTGGAACATATACTACTTCTTGTATATCTCCATTACATCTACTACTTCTTGTAGATCACCACTATTACAAAAGCACGCTTAACATCTAACTCATGCAGTGACCACTTGAAGTGAGTGGGTAATGAAAACATTGTGTGAATGTTCATAAAGCTTAATATTAGGGAAAATGTTTCTTCATATTCAAGCCTTGTTCTTGTTTGTATTCCTTATCTACTAAGTGAGCTTTATACTTGTCTATGGAACCATTCGATTTACACTTGACTTTGTAGATCCACTTGACTACTCTTACTTGTTGATTAGATGGTCTAGGAGTAAGAGTTCATGTTCTGTTTCCTTCAATAGCTTGGATTTTTTCTTCATAGCCTTTTCCCATTGAGGTTTTACTTTAGCTTCCTTAAGAGGATTCTCAGTATTCATAAGTGCATAGTTGGCCAAGGGACTTTGCTCTCTTTGGTGCATCTCAAATAACCTTTGGGATCTTTGTGGTTGTTGTGAAGTACTTGGTTCATGATTTTGTGAATGATAATGTCCCTCCTGTGAAGCTTGGATGGGAGGAGGAGGTAATTGTTTTTATGGAGTTCAATTCTCAGAATACTCATCAAATAAATATCCTTTGAGATAAGGTTGGAATGATTCTCCATATCTTGAAGTAGGACTTTGATTGTCACTATATCCAATGAAAATATGTTGTTTTGATCTAGAAGCACTTCTAAATGTCCTTCTTAGGCTCATCACATAATCAATACTACCAAGTACTTGAAAATAACTCACATTAGGCTTACTTCCATAGTAATCCTCAAAAGAATTTAGATTGTTAAGTGCACTTGTAAAATGTTAAAAGAATGTGCACAACAATGTGGATGCTTTTGGTGCAAGACTTGTACATGATGTTTATTATGATCATTGTTTATGCCATCTATATAATATTTTTTTATCTTACATTTCGAAATCCATTATGAGAGGAGTGTGTGTTTGAGTAACTTGTCGCTTGATACCTTTTTGTTTGAGAACGTTATAAAGCTCATGACATAGAGATTCACCACCTCTATCTGATTTAGTTT
>MU261258.1:0-7500 GCA_020310875.1 Ceratopteris richardii
TTTGTGCATAATTGTTGAGGTATTAATTATTTGAATACTTTGAAAAGATATTATATAATGGTTTGTATAGGGCATCATAGAAATCTGTTATGTGTGTGTTATTTCAGTTGCTTCACTATTGTAGTGAGGATCGTCAAAGTGGCACAAGAAAAATACAAGAGCTGGTAAACTCTTAATTGCATTTCCACCTAATTAGAGCTATGAGTTTTGTTTGATTACAGTTGATTGGGAGAGTTCATGGTTTTTAATAAATGAAGGTTTTATATTTAGGCCAATGATCTAGAGACCTTGCTGAATGTGGATGGACCTTCAAGATTTGTAAATATCTGCCATCTAGGCATCAAATGCAATCCATTTTGTGTCAATTACTTCACTATCATAATTCTTTGAAGTAAAAGTATACTGTTGAACCAAGCACCTCAAGGTTCCTACTTGTATATATTATATGTCTGATGATTTTCTCATTCTTTAGGAGTCTCATCAAAGATTTCCCCATTTTTCAATACTACATAGTGCCATGATGGAATCAATGGAACTAATGGCATCAATTTTCTTATTGCAAGTGCTAATGTTTTGTTTGCATATGGATATTGATCCATTATAAGGTCAATCTATAAAGTTGTTTGAGAACATTCATTTCACCATTAGTATTTGAAGGGTATTTATTTTGAATGTCTCTCTACTAGCTATTTTGTTTTTAGTGGTAATGAATAGAACAAATGAGTTCGAACATAAATTATGCTTAGTTTTATACTTCAAGCAATCACCTTTGATGCTTTTGTCATATGTGAAAATGTTTTTTGTTTATGGTTTCAGATACAGCCCTTAGATGATGCCATTAGAAAGATTCTGATGAAGTGTTTCATTTTTGGCATGCCAGACCTAGATGTTTGTATCGACCATGCATGGATGTATGTACTATGGACTATAGCATTGTGTTTAGAAAATAGTGTACTATGGACTATATTATTGACTTTGTGAACAATCATTGACTTTTTCATAATGTGCGCAGGGAGTACCAAGGACTCATTGGAGGACAGATAGTTGGAATGGATTGGAGAAATGCCTTTAAAGATTGTTGCTATTATGTAGTTATGCATGATTATTGCCACTGCTCAATTTTATGATTGCCAATAATCCTATTCGTACAGGTAAGTGCAAATGATTTCCACATATTTATATACTTATTTATGGTTCTCATCACTAAAGAGTTGATCTCCACACAATTATATACTATTTATGCTCTCCACATAGTTATAGTTTATTTATGGTAAGTGTAAATTCTGCCAAGATAACATTATTATTGCCCAATCTATTGTATCTCATTCATAGATTGGTGATCTTTCTTATGTTCATGTTCATGTTCTGATTCTCTATTTGTGTCGCTTGATTGCAGGCTAAGATCTTTGATTTGTGCTTTTCTGCATTTGATATGGTTGGTACTTAAAAGTTTGAGAAATATGCAGCATTGCTGCTCGATGTTTTGATGCTTTCAAATTGCAGTGAAACATTTTTTTAATGTTTTGTTTCTAATGCACATTGCGAGAATTATATGCTAATATCTCCAACAAAAAGAAAATTATTTGAGTGGTTAAATGCAAATATGCTTGGAAACATGCATAGATAGATTTTATTAAATAGTTTCCTATCCGGTTAGAGTTTTTGTTTTCTTTAGTTTTATCCATAATATGAATCATGAGCTCTTGTTCTGTTAAAAAAATCAATAGATCTTGAAAAAACACCACTTTTTTAATAAAACAATCTCAATAGTTTTATTTGGTTTATTAGGCATGTATCGATGGCATGTTTTTATGTATATATATTGTATGAATGCATGTTTTTATGTACCTTATGCATGCATGTAATTATCATGTACATATGTGTATATGTATGTGTAATTGTGCATGTTTTTATGTACCTATGCACGTTTTTATGCATGTATGCATGCATTTAATTATTCATGTACATATGTGTGTGTGCAATATGCATGCATGTCTGTATGAATGCATAAACTCTTATATGAACTTATGTGTATGTTTATGTATCTATTCCATGTTCATGTTTTTTTTATGTATATATGCATTAGTGCATATATGGATGTATGTATATGTGTGTATATATATATGTGCAGGTGTATATTTATGCATGGGAATGTGTGTGTGCAATGTGCCATACATCTATGCCTCATGCATTTCCTATGCATCTGTGTGCAATCTATATGTATGTATGTATGTATGTATGTACATAGAAGGAAGTGGATTTAGTTAGAGATCTTGCACTAGTGTATAAGAAATACAAATCATGGGAACTACCATAATCATGTAAAATATCAACAAATTTATCATTAATGGTGCCCTGCATGCAAAGTAAAGAATGGATAGAAATTTTGTTACCCAAGGTACTTAGAACTTTTTCCATGCTTCTTCGGTCCAATTAGGTTGAGTGTCTTCATGAACCACCTCCATGTGTATACTTGAACTCCGACATGTTTCATATCGTTAGGTCACAACCTACAGTTAGTTTTAGTATGACCTAAAGTTAGCACAATGCCAAAAAGTGATACGAGGCCTTTTTTTAGCATCCATCAGCATAGTTTGAATGGTTGGAGCTTTTGGTAGGTTGTAAGGGGGTTGTCTTGTGTATTGGTGAGAAATTGGATTGAGGAGGGTGCTGAAAAGTAGGGGAAGAAAAAGTAGTGAAAGTACGCTTCAAAGGAAAATTGGGCTTGATTTTTTGTTATCGTTGACGTACTTGTTTGTAAGAAAATGGACTTTGTGATGGACTAAAACTCCTTCTCAACATCATGTGCAAAAGAGATGGCTTCATAGAGGGTCGTAGGACATAGTGTGTTGAGCTTGGCTTGGATTCCCATCTCCAAACCATCTTCATAATTGTGTTGCAAGGTGTCCTTCATAAATCATTTCAAGCAAGCAAATAAGTAGTAGTTGTTGCCAAAAGCATTTAGTGTAGGTAGACACATATCTCCTTCTTTCCATCCAAAATTTTCCATGATCGACGAGCATGTAAGTGGAACTAGGCAGGAAGGAAAGACTCCTTGATCTTTTCTTAAAAGGTGGGTCCATGGGGTGGGGTGATTGGTGCTATGCCACCCATAACTATGCTTTACCCATAAAATAATGAGTAAAAATTTCACTTTTTCAATTTCAGAATATGATTCATATGAATAAAAGTCATCAAATTGGGATAGCCATGAAAGAAAAAATGGGCCATTGTTTTTGCCCATCGAATTGAAAAAATTGGAAATTTCCACACCAATCTTGGAATGCATGCCTTTGATAATCACCTTCACCACCCTAACTAGGTTGTCATCATCACTTTGCATTTTTGGAGTACAACATTGCATTCTTTTATCTCATTTTGAGCATCTTGGAGTTCGTGCCACAAAATCTCAAACTATTGCTCAAGCGGTACAACAGGTAGGGTGACGTACCAAAATCCTCTCTAGTATGGGTAGGGTCCATGGCCTTATATAGAACCAGAACCTATTACTAAACCTATAAAAGAATTTTTACAATATTGGAATTGAAATAGAAAAGAGAAGGATTTGTCTTCGAAATATAAAAAGGAAGAGAGAGGTAGAAGTAATGTTAAATATTAGTTAAAAGGAATGGGATATCAATAAGTGAGAATAGGATAGTGGATAAAGTATATCTCTTGCAAGTGAAAGGTGGTGGGTTAAAATCCCCTACATGCTAAATAAGAAAAGAAGTAAACTCTTATCACAACTCATTAGTTAGAGAGGGTTTGTGTGTAGTCAACAACTACCAATGAAAGCAAAGTATTCAACACCTTGGAGTAAGCCACATGATTATTTGAATTGATTAGGTGAATCTATAAAATGAGATTAATCAAATTCATAAACAAAATTATAAGTGAATGAAACCAGAATTCGAATAGTGCACAATGTAGTGTGACAATGTACAGTGCACAATGTCACAGTGTGATAGCACATAGTTTACAATGCACAATATCACATTGGCACAATGCACAGTGCAGAGGGGCATAGTGCATAGTAGCAGATTTGAAAAACAGTGATGAACAAGAAAAAAATGTGAGTTAATAAACCTTTGTAGACCTGTGTAGGCTCTGATACCACTGTTGACCAAATCTTGTAGATGCACATATGTAGAGATAATAAAATAACAAAATCTCAGAAAAAAAACACACATAATAGAGCGAGAGAGAATACTAAACACAATATTGGGTACAACCTCCCCCTACATACTCTGATGGATGATTCTATTAGAGTATGTGTATTTATAGATATTTTCATTACGTACTAAATTGAAGATACATGAGCACAGTGCTTTGAAAAGCATGCATTTACAAAAAATCTTCTTTATTTACAAAACATGGCTTTCTAAGTGATCTACTATTTTTACAAAAAATTATCACTTTCTAAACAATCAACTATTTTTACAAAAATATATAAAATACTATATTTTAAATATCTTCAAAAATATCTGAGTAAATCCATGCGTGTTCATGCCTTCATGATTCTTCACGTGCTAAATCAAAACACAATCACAACATTCCATTATTCCATAAAGTATAACACTATCTGATGTGAGTTTCAGCTTATATACCCATTTACATGGTAAGCTTTCATGCCCTTTGGCAAAGGTACTAAATCCCAAGTACCATTCTCTTGAATAGAATCCAACTCACTCTTCATGGCATGCTCCCACTTGACATGATCCTTTGTTTGCATGGCCTCTTTGTAGTGAGAAGGCTCGCCAGCATCTGTTAGCATAAAAATTCAAACATGGAACATATCTAGTAGGTGGATATGACCTATGTGCAATATTTTTATGCATGCTTAGTAGAGGAATAGTATCCTCAAACAATACTCTTCTCACTTCAATCTCCTTAATGGATTGTTTATGCATCTTAGACTCAATGTTGAAAATTACATCACTACTTTTGATTAGTGACCATGTTTTAGGATCCCATAAGTGATACCTAAATTTTCATTCTCGGCCACATCGAAGAAAAATGCATTTCTTTGACTTATAATCCAACTGTTGCCTAAAATTCTTGGGTATATGAAAATATGATTCACAGTCAAAGACTCGAAGATGATCATAATATGGTGGCTTCCCTCTCCATAACTCTCATGCCACTTTCAGACCTTTGGCACTAATAGGTGAAAGGTTAATCACATGAACTGCAGTTAATACTACTTCTACGCAAAAGCCTTGTGAAAGGTTTGCATGATGCAACATAGAAAGTACTCTATCATAAATAGTTCTATTCCTCCTTTTAGCTACACCATTATGTACTAGGGTAAAAGGATTTGTAAAATCTCTATGAATTCCTCTGGATTGATAGAAATATGACGAATTCATGTGAGGTATACTCACCCCCATTATCTGAACATAAATCTTTGAGCTTAGTTCCTTTTTCACTCTTAATCAAAGAAAGCCATTTTTTGAAGGTAGGGAATACGTCATCACTCAGTTTGATAGGATATATCATGACCTTTCTAGTAGCATCATCTATGAAAGTGACAAAGCTAAGAGAACCACCTAATGACCTTGTGGTCATAGGACCACATACATTTATATGAATGAGATCTAAAGGTAGAATTGAGGATTGAATGTGCATTTTTCGCATATTCTTAGTTTTCTTTCCATATTGATAATGCTCACAAGATGAAAAATCAAAGAAAGATAACATAGGTAAGTAGCTAGAACGAGAAAGATTCCATTCTTCTACAAGATATGTGGCCCAAATGGCCAGGCCAAATACAAGCAATAGGTTGTTCAATAATAAGTAATAAGTGTTCTTTCTATGATACAAATAAAGGATAATGTGAGGCAACTTTGCTTCCTTTTGCAATAACCATATTTCCCTTTGATATGCGAAAGGATTGAGCATAGAAAACCACCTTGTAACCAAGGTCAGCAAATTGACCAACTGACATCAAACTACATGATAACTTAGGTATATGGCATACATTATGCATAGTAAATTTTGAACCATCAATGAACTGCACAAACACATCTCCATTATCCAGAAAACACATTGGTAAGAGTCACCAAGTCTCACAGTACCAAGATTTGTTTCTGCATAAGTAGAGAACCATTCTCTATGTGGTGTCACATGGAAAGAAGCACCAGAATCTAGTATCCACATGTGAGAAAGAGAATGAGCCATAAGAGACTCAGTAGGCACAATACTATCAAGTGTCAACACATCAGCATCATAAAAAATAGCATTGATTTCTTCAATCTTCACGGTTGAAGTAGGTGGTGCAGGTAACTATTTAACACTTGGGAAAGAATGTTTTATATGAAAACTATTCCTCATTCTTAGGGTACCATTGAAGGATGGACTTTGGAATGGAGTTGAATTCACTGTCAACATTATGAAAAAAATAATTTTCTTCATGTAAACATGTAGGACGTAGGGTCTGTAGTTTTCCTTAAATTAGAATCTCTAGAAAATCTCCATATTTTTATTCTGATATATCTTTTGTCACTTTTTAGAAGCATATGAAGAAAATTAATAAAACGTTTCCAAATACATTTCATAAAGATATAAAACATTACTATTTCACTCCCATGTCAAACACATATGTAATTGAAATTGAGAGGGTACAAAGATTCTTTGAACCTCTCTTGCACTACAACATTTGAGGGGCATGCCGATGCTCTCCATATGGATGGTCACCCCTCGGCATCGGCATGATTGTTGGAAATGCATGTAAAGATCTCATTAGGCATACCAACGGTCACTTGACCATTGGTATGACCATTTAAAATGTATCGACGGTATCCATTGCCATCATCCATATAGACACCAATATAGGCATCGGTATAGGCATCAGTATAAGTGTCCGTAAGTTACTAGATATTACCAATGCTCATATTGATGCTCATACGGGTGCCTATACAGATGCCTATACTGACATCGTGTTTAAAACATACAAGCACCCGAGAGCAAAAATTCAACATTTTGCACATCTTTTGAACTGACTTGTGTCGAACTTGCGCACACAAGCTAAATTGTGACCTGCATTGTCTTGTGCACACACACATAGATCTCTCTCTCTACACACACACACTCTCTCTAGATCTTGCATCTTGGTAAGTGGTGCATGTATTCTTACCCTCTCTCTTTCTCTATGTTTTTTGTTTTATAATTTCTCTTCTTTTTGAATTTTCTGGAGTTTTTTGGTGTGGATTCTTTGGAATTCAACAAGAGAAAATGTTCATTAGACTTTGATGATAGCGATCCAAAAGAGGGACATACTTGTAAGTGATTCTTTTATTCTCTATTGATAGATAGTGAGAAAGAGAGAGAGAGAGAGAGATAAAAGAGAGAGAAAGAGAGAGAGAGAGAGAGAGAGAGAGAGAAAGAGATGAAAGAGAGAGAGAGAAAGAGGGAGAGAGATTAAAGAGAGAGAGAAAGAGAGAGAAAAAGAGAGAGATAAAGAGACAGAAAGAGAGAGAGATAGAGACACACACACACACA
>MU261258.1:12500-117442 GCA_020310875.1 Ceratopteris richardii
TGAACACCAAGAAAGAAAAAATTGAAAATTCTTACATCCATTGGATTTCACAAATTATAAGCTTTTGGAACCAATCTTTGATTCTATGCAATCCTGAGCGAGATTGATAGTCCTTATTGGTCACTTTAGGGGTTGAAGCGGTTCACATGTAGCCTATAAAGCCTTGGAGCCTAGGAATACATGGTTACAAAGAATTTCAAAGTAATGGCAAGCTCTATGTTATGGTTCTCACCTTAGTCCTTAGCCCTGGAGTGTTTAGCATTGACCAAGACTAAGTGCTGCTCTTCAGATGGAGTTGTTTGACCTCCCACTGATCTCTTTACAAGTTTGTAGATTAGACAATTTGTAGGTACAAAGGAGAGAAGGTAAAGGTGTGTAAGGTATCTAACAAACATGCATAGGCTCTAATACCACTATTCCAGGATCATGATGCATAGAATGTGTAGAGAGAGAGTTTCTAGAGAAAGAGAGAAAGGCACTATCATGTTCACATGCGTGCATGCAAAGAATGCAAAACCTATACAAAAAAGTAAATCGTGAAAAAATAGAGAGAGAAAGGGACAAGGAGTTTACAGAACACTTTGTACAAGTTCCCCCAAATGCTTCGTTAGATCTATATTTACAAGAAGAATCCATTAATGTAAGAAACTTTTGTCTTTATAAATAAAGTAAAATCTCAAAAAGCTCTCTACTTTTTTACCCAAAAAATTACATAACAGGTAGGTCTTGTTTGTACATTTAGAAAAACATGCATGTACCTATATTTGAGAAATAAGAATATATTTATGAGTGAGTAGTCCTTGAAAAACAAGGGCAAACACACTCCACGATATGTGCACACGACGATCATGGACCGATAGTATCATTGCAAATCCTCACGGACTATAACTTTTGTAAAACGAAATGACACATGCGTTTCTCAGCTATATATTTGTATTTCCTGTTGTCGTGCATTTTAAGCCTTTTTTTTTAACGGAGATTCAGCAGACGTCTACTCCTCAACTTTTTATTATAAAGGAGATATTCAGATGCCTATTCCTCAAGCCTTAACTTTGAAAATACAACTATATCAAGTAAATAGACACATAGTACTCATGGACCCCTAGTATCTCAAAAAATAAGGGTTATACTTAGTTACAACGGATAGATTACAACTAATTTAAAGTCACCATAGTCATTACATGTTTAGTGTGAGGATTGAACTCTCGACCTCACCTCAAGAGAACAAATCTTTATCATTTTAACTTTTTTGTTGTTGTAAAAACCTACTGGCTTCTTTCGAAAATGACAAAATTTAAAACATAGAAAACACCTAGTAAATGGTCCTGGCCACGAGCAAACAATAGTAAGAAAAAAAAAAGAAAGGGGTCCGTGTGCGGTAGGTCATTTGCATTCATCTTTTGAGGTAGAGGTGATAGGTTCACCTTTTGGATGGGTAGACATGTATGGACCATAGGTCAACTTATAATAAATGATTGTACTACCTTTAGGCTGTATAAATCATATGCTTTCGGGCAGTCCTTTCCGATTGTTGCCTTCAACAATCCTAATCACTTAACATCAAATGCTTTTGGGCAATCCCTTCCCATTGTTGCCTTCAACAACTTCAATGGGTTCCATGCCTTCATGTGTACAATTGTCTTTTTAACCCCTAGTTAATGCGATATGATTGGTTCCATGCCTTCACGTGTACAATTGTTTTTTCAATCTGATTCAAGCAAAGAGATTAAAATTCAGCTGAACTTTCTTAAAAAAAGAAATAAATAAAGAAACTTCATATCTATGAAAATCATGAAGAGAAAGTACTAATTGTGAGCCATCCCTATTGCTCTAGAGTTTAACTAACCATTTGACCACCAACTGATTAGAAACAAGAGTGCTTTTAGGCTTCTGGATCTTCTAGGATGCAAAGGTCTTAATCTTCTCAATCTAATGTTCTCCCCCTATCGAGTGACTCCCATAGGCTCGAGCTTAGTTTGCTCTCTATGGAAGAGTTGGAACAAACTGAAACATCTTGCCAAGATCAATGAAGATTGGAAATGGGCAGTCAATATTAGAAATAATGATTCAATCTTGTTCTTCGTTTGTGGAAACACCTCTGGCATCAAGAAATATGCCAATGGATTAGAGTTTAGGAAATTGAATTGGAAAGGAGAGTGGACTATGAAGAATGGTTCTTGTGGTGGAGCATATTCAATACTTGGGAGTGCTTCAGGACTCGACTCCTTATTGGGCATGACTCCCCTCACCTTGAGGGTATGAGATGGCACAACAAAAACGGTCTTCATAAAAATTCCAAGATATAAGAGGAGTGTGGGCTTTCATGTCATGTTTAATAGGAGATGGTGTCTAGATTGGTTGACTTTTTAGGTGGGATGTTAAGTTCCAATCCCTTTGGCATCCGCTCATCGAGATTAAAAAATGAGTTCTTTTTTATGTGGCAAATCCTCCACAGGGGAATTTGGACGAATGTAAAAGTTAATAAAATTTCCAGAGCTCATCTATGGTGCCTTCATGGCAATGAGGAATTGGGACACCTCTTCTTTTCATGCCCCAAGACTATGTCGGTTTGGTGGGCCCTTAGGAGAATCATGTTGCTATAGGGGCAAATCAACTAAAAGCAAACATTATTGAGTGAAGCAATCAGCTATTCCTTAACATTATGGAATGTTATATAAGGAAAAGTGCTCTCGAAAATCTCGAAGGGGAGGTGTGCTGCCAACTTTGGTAGCTCTCTTACAACATTGAAAAATCTCTTTTCCTTTCAGGCAAAAGAATCACTACAACATATGAGGGGCATACCGACGCTGCATACACTGACGGTCATAGTCGGCGTCGGTATGGGCCTCGGAAAATGTGACTTGGAGATACCTGACGGTCAAGTGACCGTTGGTATGACCGTTTTAAACAAATCGTCGGTGTGGCCCGCACCCGCCGGTATGTGCGTCGGTATACGCGTCAGTATGAGCGTCGGTATAAGCCTTGGTAATTTACTGGGAACTACCGACGCGTATACCGACGCCCATACCGGCACCCATACCGGCAGCGAGTTTTAAACATACCGCGAACCCGAGAGCAAAACTTCACATTTTTGCACGTGTTTGAATATTGTTGGTCTTCTGTTGAACTTGCACGCGTGAACCGAATTGCGACCTGCATTGTCTTGCGCACACACACACACAGATCTCTCTCTCTACACACACACACTCTCTCTCGGCTTAGATCTCACATCTTGGTAAGTGTTGCGCGTACTATTAGCATTTGTGTTTCTCTATGCTTTAGGTTTTATAATTTCTTTTTTCTTCGATTTTGCAGAAGTTCTTTGGCATCGATTGTTTGGAATTGGACGATAGACGACATACATTATGCTTTGACGACAACGATCCAAAAGAGGGGCATATTTCTAAGTGATTGTTTTATTCTCTATTGATAGAGAGAGAAGGAGAGAGAGAGAGAGAGAGAGAGAGAGAGAGAGAGAGAGAGAGAGAGAAGAGAGAGAGAGAGAGAGAGAGAGAGAGATAGAGAGAGAGAGAAAGAGTGAGAAGAGAGAGAGAGTGAGAGATAAAGAATAATGAAAGAAAGGAAGATAGAGATAGGAAAATAGAGCATACATACACACACACATTTACACACATACATGTACACACATGCATACATACACACATACATGTACACACATGCATACACACACACATACATGTACACACATGCATGCTTAGATACACACACCCATCCACACATGCATGCTTACATACACATACACATATACACACATGCATGCATACACACACATATAAATTTACACACATGCATACATACACACACATGCATACACACATACATACACACACATATATACACATATGCATACATACACATACACACACACATATACACACATACATACACACACACATATATACACACATATACATACATGCATGCATACATACACACACATATACACACATGCATGCATACACACATGCATACATACACACACATGCATACACACATACATACACACACATATATACACATATGCATACATACACATACACACACATATACACACATACATATATACACACATATACATTCACACACACACATATACGCACATGCATGTATACATACACACACATGTATACACATGCATACACATACACACACATGCATGCACACGTACACGCACATGCACACACATGCATGCCTACATACACACACATACACATACACACACATGTATACACATGCATACATACACATGGACACATGTACACATGCATACATACACACACATATATACACACATGCATACATACACACATATAATCCTATTTTTATTTTGAAGTTTTTTTTACATCAAATATATAAAAATAGGATTAGGGTTTTTACGCTATTTACACATACATACACATATAATATATATATATATATACATGTATATACACATGTATACAAAAATATACATATTTTAGGTCTAGATATTTAAGATTAGGGTTTTAGGGCTTAGGCATACATATCACTCAATTATATTTATATTAAGAAAAAATATAGAGAAAAATAAGCAAAAAAATCTGAATATATAAATAAATATATATAAAAAATATGATTAAGGTTTTAGGACTAGGGGTTTAGATTTTGATAGGTGTTTAAGTATTTAGGTTTTAGTATTTCATATTTAAGTCTAAGTCTTTCTGATTAGGGTTTTAGGGTTTTAATACATAGATAACATATATACACAAACACACATATACATATAATACATACATACATGTAGATACACATGCATACAAATATATACATATTTTAGATTTAAATCTTTAAGATTAGGGTTTTAGGGTTTTAACACCTACATAACATATATGCACACACATACACATGCACATATAATACATATATACATGTATATACACATGTATACAGAAATATACATATTTTAGGTCTAGATCTTTAAGATTAGGGTTTTAGGGTTTAGACATACATATCACTCAATTATATTTATATTAAGAAAAAATATAGAGAAAAATAAGAAAAAAATCTGAATATATAAATAAATATATATATATATAAAATATGATTAGGGTTTTAGGATTAGGGGTTTAGATTTTGATAGGTGTTTAAGTATTTAGGTTTTAGTATTTCAGATTTAAGTCTAAATCTTTAAAATTAGGGTTTTAGGGTTTTAACACCTACATAACATATATACACACATACACATATACACATAATACATACATACATGTAGATACACATGCATACAAAAATATACATATTTTAGATTTAAATCTTTAAGATTAGGGTTTTAGGGTTTTAACACCTACATAACATATATGCACACATGCACAAGCACATATAATACATATATACATGTATATACACATGTATACAAAAATATAGATATTTTAGGTCTAGATCTTTAAGATTAGGGTTTTAGGGTTTAGACATACATATCACTCAATTATATTTATATTAAGAAAAAATATAGAGAAAAATAAGAAAAAAAATCTGAATATATAAATAAACATATATAAAAAATATGATTTGGGTTTTAGATTAGGGGTTTAGATTTTGATAGGTGTTTAAGTATTTAGGTTTTAGTATTTCAGATTTAAGTCTAAATCTTTAAAATTAGGGTTTTAGGGTTTTAACACCTACATAACATATATACACACATACACATATACATATAATACATACATACATGTAGATACACATGCATACAAAAATATACATATTTTATATTTAAATCTTTAAGATTATGGTTTTAGGGTTTTAACACCTACATAACATATATGCACACATACACATGCACATATAATACATATATACATGTATATGCACATGTATACAAAAATATACATATTTTAGGTCTAGATCTTTAAGATTAGGGTGTTAGGGTTTAGACATACATATCACTCAATTATATTTATATTAAGAAAAAATATAGAGAAAAATAAGAAAAAAAATCTGAATATATATATATATATATATATATATATATATATATATATATATATATATATATATATATATATATATATATATATATATATATATATATATATATATATATATATATATATATATATATAATATGATTAGGGTTTTAGGATTAGGGGTTTAGATTTTTATTGGTGGTTAAGTATTTAGGTTTTAGTATTTTAGATTTAAGTCTAAATCTTTAAAATTAGGGTTTTAACACCTACATAACATATATACACACATACACAAACACATATAATACATATATACATGTAGATACACATGCATACAAAAATATACATATTTTAGATCTAGAATTTTAAGATTAGGGTTTTAATTAAATATATATAATTAAATATATAAAAATAGGATTACATACGAAAAAAATCTGAATATATAAATAAATATATATATAAAATAAGATAATTATATACATAAATAAATATAAAAAAGAACTAGTGTTTAAATAATTTAATTAAATATATATAATTAAATATATAAAATTAAATATATAAAAATAGGATTACGTAAGGAAAAATCTGAATATATAAATAAATATATATATAAAATAAGATAATTATATACATAAATAAATATAAAAAGAACTAGCATTTTAAATAATTTAATTAAATATATAAACTTAAATATATAAAATCAAATATATAAAAATACGATTACATAATGAAAAAATCTGAATATATAAATAAATATATATATATATAATAGGATAATTATATAGATAAATAAATATAAAAAGAACTAGTGTTTTAAAAAATTTAAGTAAATATTTATAATTAAATATATAAAAATAGGATTAAGTAAGGAAAAAATCTGAATATATAAATAATATATATATATATATATATATATATATATATATATATATATATATATATATATATATATATATATATATATATATATATATATATATATATATATATATATATATATATATATATATATATATAAGGTAGGATAATTATATAGATAATAAAATATGATAAGAACTAGTATTTTAAATAGATAAATGAAATATATATGATTAAATTTATAAAAATAGGTTTAAATTTAATCATTTTAAATAGAGTGAATATATATACAATACATAAACACACATACTTATACACCTATCTATATGCACATATATATACATATACACATATATATACACATGCATATATATATATATATATATATATATATATATATATATATATATATATATATATATATATATATATATATATATATATATATATATATATATATATACATGTTTTAGGTCTAGGTCATTTGGATTAGGGTTTTAGGGTTTTAATGCCTACATAACATATATACACACATACACATACACATATAATACATATATACATGTATATATACATGTGTATAGAAATATACATAATTTAGGATTAGATCTTTAAAATTAGGATTTTAGGGTTTAGGCATACATATAACTCAATTAAGAGGAAAAAAAATCTGAATATATAGATAAAATAGGATAACTATATAGATTAGGGTTTTAAAATTAGGGTTTTAAGTTTTTTTAGGTATTTACGTATTTAGGTTTAGTATTTCAGATTTAAGTGTTTAAGAGTTAGATTTTTAAGTTTAATAAAAAAAACAAATGTTCTAAAATGTCTATATTGTAGCAAATGGCTTCTTTGGATCCTGAAGAGAGAATGGCATGTCCTTGCACATAGTGCAAGTATCAAATTTATCGGAAACGATGGATTTGTACTGCACATGTTAGAGAGCATGGATCCTTTGATAGGAGTTGACTGGAAAACCTACGTTATCATTCGCATGGTGCCCCAGGTGAGCAGATGGACCCAAACGGCATTGCACTGGTAACCTCTCGTGGACAAAAAAGAGCAAAAAAGGACTTAGACGTACAAGCAAGCACTAATATGAAGCATTTTATGAGATTGACGAAGATCATGATGGTGAAGAAGGTGTCGAAATGGACACAACAAAAGTTCCACGATCGGAAGTTGATGAAGAATATGAAAACATGCAAAGATTAGCTCGTTTATTGCTTTACAATGGAGCAAAGATATCTATACTACGTGCTTCACTCTCGATGCTCAATCTGCAATCCATTTATGGATGGTCAGATAGTAGTGTCACTGAATTGTTCAGGTAAGTGGAGAACAAATTGGCTTTCATTGTTGTATCACAATAACTTCATTTACTAATATCATTTTAATTGCTTATTGCAGGCTTCTTAAAGATAAATTTTTTCCAGAGGGCAATGACATGCCTCCAACACGTGGAGATGCGAAAAAACTTTTACAGTCCATTGGAAAGGATTATACTAAAATTCATGCTTGTCCGAATGATTGCATTCTCTTTTGGAACTGAGTATGAGCATCTCCACGTATGTCCAAAGTGTGGAGCAAATAGATTTAGAGAGGACGTAGGCGAAGCAATCCCCGCAAAGGTTCTTCGGCACTTTCCTATCATTCCATGAATTAAGAACATGTTTAGATGCAAATCTATAGCTGAGTTAATGTCATGGCATACAAAGAGCAGGTCTAGAGATAATGTAATGCGAGTGCCAGCTAACTCTGATGCTTGGAAGCACATAGATAGTAAGTGGCTAGAGTGTCCTAGTGAGCCTCGGTCCATACGTCTAGGCCTAGCTATGGATGGAGTGAATCCATTTGGATTACGCAGTTCTTCATGGAGCACATGGCCTGCATGTTTGGTCAGTTATAATATCCCACCATGGTTGGCCACAAAGAAAGGTCATTTATTATTAGCTCTTATTGTACCAGGTAAGTATAAGGTAAAAAACATGGATGTATATCTTACACCACTTGTGGAAGAACTGCGCATTTTATGGGATGGGATTACTGTGCGTGACATGTCTCAACCTATAAGAAGAGGAGACGTGTGAGTGCAAGGCATACTTATGTGGACAATGCATGATTGGCCTGGTTATGGTGAATGTTCAGGTTTATCGATTTTGGGTTACCATGCTTGTCCTTTATGCAGACCACGACTCGAAGCATGTTATTCCAAAGCACTACGTAAAACTCTCTATGAAGGACATCATAGATATTTACCTGATGGACATGTTTTACGTGAAGGACAAATTGGTCGACAAGTCCAACACCAAATGAAAGCTAGCGATTGGAAACAACTGTGGGATTCAGAAAATCCAGTTGCTGGCATGAAATGGTTGTCCATTTTTCATGAACTCCCTTATTGGAGTGAATTGGTGATCAATCATTTGGTAGACCCGATGCATATTTTTAAGAATGTGGGAGAGATGCTTTGGAAAACTTTGATCGGAAAGAAAGAAAGCAAAGCACAAAGGGAGGACTTAGAAGAGCGAGGTCGTATGCGAGAGTTGTGGGCAATTACTAAGCCCAACGGAACAGTATCGTTACCAAGAGCTCCTTAGGTGCTTCGTAGGATGGAAGAGCAACAAGTGAAGAAAACAATTTCAGAGTTTCGTATACCTACTAGATGCATGAGGTGTCTAAAGACTACTTTCACACGAAACGACGATCTTGCAGGACTGAAGTCTCATGATTGGCACAAGTTTTTACAATTTGTGCTCTCTATAGCCCTAAAAGATTGTCTTTCAGAGGATGTACGAAAAACCATTTATAAAATTAGTTCTTTAGTACGGTGGATATCTTCTAAAGAGATAAAATAGAGATAGCATAGAGAGTGCGAAACTCAATGCTATCGAGGTTGTTTGTATGGTAGAGAAATACTTTCCCACAAGTATTCTCACTATTCAACTTCATTTACTGGTTCATGTGGTAGATGAAGTTGCAATAGCAGGAACTGTCCATAGTCGATGGATGTTCTTCTTAGAGCACTTTATGAAGACATTAAAAGGGTTTGTTTGACAGAGAGCACGTCCAGAGGGTAGCATGGCAGAGGGATGGCTTGTACAAGAATCTCTTGTATTCATAACTGAGTTTCTACGTATATCGGATCCTTAAATGCCTCGCTTATGGAGCGATGATGAAGATGTTCGTCTCGTAGGTGGGTCAAAACTACAGATAGTAGTAAATGCCCATTCTTCTTCCTCCACAATCAGACTCTGTTTTTGGTGTAGAGGCCTCTGCAACAACCACTCCAACCTCTTTCTTCTTTGCCTCTTCTTGTTTGCCTCTTTAGCAGCCACTTTTGGACAGTTCTTTATGATATGATCATTCCCTTTACAGTACTTACAAAACAATTTCTGCTTTTCTGATTTCTTCTCATCTTTATCTTCCTTCTTCGAATATGCAAAATTAGTAGATTTTTGCTTACTAGTTGAAGAGCTCCATTTTCCTTTGCCCTTCTAACTAGCTAGGAAAGCTTGATCTACAACTTGCATAATGCACTTGTTCTGCCTGGCTGATCTTCTTGCAATAGAACAGAGACTAACTCCTCAATGATAAGGCATTCAAATTGCCTTTCATCATCAACCGAAGAGTAGAAGCAAAACTCTGATATGAATCAGGAAGACCATTCAGAACGGTCTGCACAAGTGAGCTATCTGGTATAACCTCATCAGTAGAAATCAACTGTGCCTTCAAGTATTTGATCTTCATTAGGAAACTATATGTCCATAGAATCACCTTCATTCATGTGCTCACTCTCCAATTGTTTTTGGAGGTAAGCAACGCGAGCCTCATTCCTTGCTTGGAACAATGTGGTAAGTGTATCCCAAGCATCCTTACCTGGTCTGCAAGAGCGAACATGAGGAATAATGGCACGTTTGACAAACAAAGCTATCAATGCATGTGTCTGGGCATCTCTTCCATCCCAGCGAATCTACTCTGTAGTAGATGCAGCAGAAACCGCAACACAAACAGGAGTATGTAGAATATCATCATCTTTGACACCTTCTGCCTCAGCTTCAGTACCTGTAGTTGTAACAGTTGCAGGTGTGATAGGACATTTTTCGACACCCTGCACAATGTTCCACAATCCTTTTGCAACCAACACATGTCACATTATATAAGCGCATAATGGGTAGATGGTACCATCCAACTTATCCTCAACAGCCAACATACGGAATACATCATTGCTTTTAGCCATGGCTAGTGACTAAAATACCTTGATGCAGAAAATTGATTGTATCTCAAAAAGTTGAACAGAACTGCCCAGACGAATTCTACTAGACCTGTAGCAGACTTTGAGACGCTTATACTGGCGAACAGAAACTGGTACATACCTTTGGCTCAAAAAGAGGAAATAGCCTGCGCAAGTGCTATGATAGTGCGTTCAGAGGCCGAAACGATCTCAGATCGCAATTTCGGCACCACATAGCAAAGTTGTTTTGATCTCGAAAACACGCTAAGTATGTTGACCAAAATTTGTGTGATTCTGAGACTGCAATCGGAGGAGTGTTGATAGGCACCCTAGATGAAGTGACGACCTGCTCTGATACCAATTGTTGGAGTTAGACATCTGTAGAAGCAAGCGAACATCACAAGGAAGAAGAAGAAGCTTGGAACACAACACTCAATAATGAATGTATTACTAGAGAATGTACAAAGATAAGTAGCCCATTAGGGCAATAGGCATATATACAAGCCGGGGGAAAAAACCTCCTAAAGAGGAAAAAAAGTGTCCCGGCAGTCCTAGTGTGTTCACACATATCATTACCTAAATATATCAACATAAACTTGGCTACCAGAGTGGATTATGAAGAATGGTGCTTGTTGTAGCCCATATTCAATGCTTGGGAGTGCTTGACGACTCAACTCCTTATGGGGCATGACTCCCCTCTGTCATGAGGAAAGAGATAAGGAAGAGAGCTCACACACACATTCTCACTCTCAAGGAGAAGCACACACACAGAATGAGGCAAGGAAGAATGATCTTCTTCTTCTTCTTCTTCTATTGCATAAAAAGGAATGTACAAGAATGACCTAAAAACAAGAATACAAGTGTAATATATAAAGATCAGTACATAAGGAAAAAACTAATGTCCACGAATGAGTGAGCTGGCAAGGAAAAAATGTGCCATCACTGTTGATAGATAAATCTAATAAAGCTCAATGAAGTATCCTTGAAATATACTCGCATGACCACTATATTACATGTCAGAGAAATGAAAAACTAGTATGTGTCATCCTGGATCATCACATGTTGAGCTTGATATCTCAACACTCCCCCTCAATATCAATGCCATATCCTCTAATCCAAGCATCTCCCGAAACTTCTTCAACTTCTCAGCTCCAAGTGCTTTGGTGAAAATGTCAGCAACGTGCTCATCTGTTCTCACATAAACAACATCAATATGACCTGCTAATACCTTCTCTCTGATGAAGTGATAGTGTACCTCGATATGCTTTGTTCTAGCATGGAAAATAGGCTTCCGTGCTAACTGTATGCTCCTAAGATTATCACAATAAATATTCATAGGCTTTCCCACTTCCACACCTAAATCTGCAAGTAGCATTTCTAGTCATGATTCCTTACATGCTGCCATTGCAACACCTCTATACTCAACCTCTGTACTCGACAAAGCAAAAGTGGGTTGCTTCTTTTTGCTCCATGTAACAGCTGCACTCCCAAAGTGAGAATAGAAAACCATTAGTAGATCTTCTATCTGGAATGCTACCAGCCCAATCTGCATCAGTGTATCCATAAATCTGCAAATCTACACCAACCTCATAAAACAATGCATAATCCAAAGTAGCACTCACATAACGTAATCATTTTGCATGACTAGTCATCTGATTTGAAGCACCTGAATCAACATACCAAACATTATCATTCGATTTTGAAATACCAGCAGACATCGTATTCATCATGTGATGTTGAACCATGAACAGCTTCTCATAATCATCTACACTTGTGGATGCATAGTCATTTTGCTGCCTTCTATTATTTTGATTCAACCTACAATCACGTTCCAAGTGTCCAGGTTTACCACAATTCTACCATTCTCTACTATCATTACCTGAATCATTTCTTTGGAAATTTATGTGACCTATTTGGCTCCCTGTCTCGAAACTGTCCTCTTCCTCCTACATGATTTTGTTGTTGACCTTGGTCTTGGTTATTGTTTCCTCTTCCACTTCCAAAGCCTCTACCTCTGCCTCTTCCTCTACCAGAGTAGAATACCTGCTCAAAACTGGGCTTTACTTGGGAGTTTGAATCCTCAACAAGCTTCTTTTCTTCAATAATTAGCATAGATACTAGATCAACAAAATTCGGAATATTTTCCCTGGTCTGTATGGAAGTTCTGAACTGCTTAGATGCCGGCATGACCACTATACATGTTAGAGAAACAAAAAACTGGTACGTGTCATCTTGGTTCATCACATGTTGAGCTTGATATCTCAACACCCTCACCTTGAGGGTATGAGATGGCACAACAAAAACAGCCTTGATAAAATTCCAAGATATAACAAGAATGTGGGCTTCATTTCATGCTTAATAGGGGATGGTGTCTAGATTGGTCGACTTTTAGGTGGGATTTTAAGTTCCAATTCCTTTGGCATCCCCTCTTTAAGACTAAAAAATGAGTTGTTATGTGCCAAATCCTCCACCAGGGAATTTGGACCAATGTAAACGCTAAAATAATTTGCGGAGTCCCTCTATGACACCTTCATGGCAATGAGGACTTGGGACACCTCTTCTTTTCATGCCCCAAGTCTATGCGGGTTTGGTGGGTCCTTAGGAGAATCATGTTGCTACAGGGAGAAATCAACTAAAAGCAAGGATTGTAGGGTGAATCAATTAGCTATTCTTTAATATTATGGAAAATATAAGAGGCAAGGTCCCAGGTCGTTAAGGCAGCTGGTTGGGCCTCTGGCCTCTTGAGATGTGGGCGAGGGTTCAATCCCTACCGGCCACATGTAAGGGACATGTTTAACCTGGAATGATGAAGCATATGGCTGATGTGCCATCGTTTGACTAGCCTTGCGGTAAGTTGTGGCCGCCGTTCAACCCAATCTTGTAAACCGTTGTTCTTGTGGCATAAGGGGGGTCCCATGGATACTATGCCCTTCCTTGTAGAGTTGCAATTTCAAAGTTAAAGTCCGTGAGAGTAGGCCTCGACCGAACCTCCATTTTAAATTTTTTAAAAAAAGAAAAAAAAAAGGTGCTCTCAAAAATTTGGAAAGAGAGGTGTGCTACCAACTTTGGTAGCCCTCCTAAAGAATGATCGATTGAAAAATCTCTTTTCCTTTTAGAAGAAAGAATTTCCAGTTATAAGAGCCCCCTCCCCTTCCTTGCCTTTAAGACATCATAGGGTTTTTCCTCTAGGCAAACAGGATTAAAAGCAAGTGGCCCCCCATGAGGGAGACAAAAGAGTTATAAACCTTTTTTGTGATGTTTCGTAGCAAATTTTAAGCAACGGCTGCTTTGTGGAATTTTGAGGTCCCATGGATTTTAGAGTAGATTGATTTTAAATCCATTCACTTTTACCGTTGTTCTTTCTATTAATTAAATTTTGGGAGAGTAGACTCTTGACAAAAAAAAAAAAGCAAAGTATTAATTGCGACTACTTAACTTTATCAGATGAAATAAATGCCGCGGATGGTTCATTAGTGTCAATTAAGAGAGGGAGTTTCCGGGGTCAAATGAATCGCTCTACTGTCTTGAAACAATGTTGACATTATCAAAGAAATCAATCATGAAAAGACGCAATCGATATCTAACTATGGAACTTTTTTTTTTAATAAAAGGAAGTTCGGCCTTAGCCTATTCTCCCGGACTTTAATTAAAGTAAAGAAGAAAAGTTACAATTGAGTGGGACTAGTGCCCATGGGACCCCCCAAATCCCACAATGCAGGGGAGGAGTGTGGCAAGCTAGAGGGCATTACAAATGAGGCGGATAAATCTATCATCACCCTCATGTGGGACCCATTTGGGTTTCAACTTTTTTTTTTTTGAGGAGATAAATACAGTGATGTCTAAACAGTGGAGATCTCTTATCTCGAGAGATTCTTTTACCTAGAAGAAACAATGATTTCTCGATCGACCATTCCTTAGGAGTTTGGTCAAAATTGACAACACATCGCTCCCTCCAAATCTTCCAAAGAGTCTCACCCCTAATGGCATTCCACAGCCTCGATGAACAGCCGACCGCCTCACCCAACAGCACCTGTTGCCAATTGATTTGGTGCGTGAGGCTCAAAACCCGTGTCACGTGATGCGAGACAATACGGGACTTGGGGCAATCGAAGAACAGGTGAGCTAAATCTTCGATGCATCGATGGCAACGCTTACACCATGGTGGCACACCACATATTTTATTAGCCCTTGCATTGGACCAGATTCCCTTATGCAAGATCTGCCACATGAGAACAGACTTTTTGGTCTCAATTAGGGGATGCCAAATAGACATGAACTTTAGTTCCCATCGAAGTTTGGTCCAAGAAAGGCACCACCTCTTGTTGAGGGTGTGATGAACATCTAAGTTCTCTTTGAAGTGGCAATGCCAGAACACCTCAATGTTGTTCATATCGTTATGCACAAAGGCATTCATATCATCGGCAAAGAGTCTAGCAATCATTTGGCCATGATTTAGAGGTAGGGAAAGACCCATGAGATTTCTAGAGTCCATGTGATGCTTTAATAGGCTACTGAGGCCGTTCGAGGCAATAGCGAAGAGTAGAGGAGCCAGAAGGCGGCCTTGCCTAATAGATCTTTTTAAACGTATGGGCTCAGAGAGCTTACCATTGATATTTATTCTAGTTGAAGCGTTTCCGAGAAGAGTAGAAACCATTTTCGTGAACTTTTGGCTGCATCCAAGGTCTTTCAGTGATTGGAGAATAAAGTCCCATTCCAATCTATCGTATGCTTTGTCGAAGTCGATCTTAATGAATACCAGATCTTGTGCAGACTCCTCAGCGAATGTAAGGCCTTCCCAAATGTCGACAATTGCTTCAAGTATAGATCTACCTTTGAAACCTTTCTGGTCCTCACAAAGCCATGACTTTAAATGACAAGAGATTCTGTTGGCAATAACTTTGACAATTATCTTGTATCCAGTTTGGAGCATGGTAATCGGCCGCCAGTTTTCAATTTTGTTCTTATCTCCCCTTTTGTGAATTAACTTGATGACACCATTATTAAGACACTCAGGAAGGGCACCGAAGGACAGAGCCTCGAGCCACACCAAACGTAGTGGGGTGGCCGACACATGCTTGAAGGACTTGAAAAACTCATTGGTGAGGCCATCAGGACCAGGACTTTTTCCATTGGGAAGAGCATCAATAACCTCGATAATTTCGTTCTCAGAAATGTTAGCTTCCAGAAGAAAACTCATGTTCTGAGGGATTCTAGAATGAGCTACCCTTGAGATGGTAGCCATGCAGTCCCGCCTGTGTGGGGAAAGAGGAGTCGAGACCCCGAGGAGATGAGTAAAGTGCTCGACCCCATTCGATCCCGTTGTTATCAACCAAGAAGGGGATGGATTCCCTAACTTGTTTCTTTTTGAGGATGTTACACATCTCTTTCGATGGTTTGTCGGCCTTCCCCGCCCACCAGTCTTTAAAGAATATTTGAAGATTTTTCCTTTGAATCTCCTCCTCTAATCTTAGTCTTCCCCTGATTTTCAGAAGACCTTGCTGGCATTCCAAGTTACCTTTGTTCACTTCTTCTTCGATGTTCACTTGCTGGCATCGGAAGTTACCTTTGTTCACTTCCCCTGATATCTAACTATGGAACTTGATCGTGTGTCGCTTCGGACAGATAATGAAGAGCTCTTCGATAGTTCAAAAAACTCCCGCAAACAGATCGGTTTCCAGTTTGTTGAGAAACCGAAGGTACTTCGCATAGAGCTGCCACAATATTTTTATGATTTCTTGCAGACAAAAGCTGCAAACATTTCCGAAAATCAGTTAATAGCAGAGACTTTGAGACATGACATGAACAGCACCTGCTTTATATTGATTTTTCTTGGCGGTGGCGCAGCACACGCAATATTTTCATCATGACTGAGCAAAGTTAAAGACAACCAATCGATGGAAAATTTTTCATCTGGATCTTGTTTATCGTTCTGGGAAGAGAAAATTAGGTTAACGACAGAATTACGAATGTCTGAACTATCGAGATAGTTTGTCTGTCGTGAAAGCGCTCTGTATAAACTTAGACATTGTCATGTTACATGAACTCATAGATCCAAAGTTTAAGAAACAAAACTGTAGGGAACTTAAAGCATTGATCCATAGAAGTCGAGCGCACGGAGAATGGTCTATTACAGACGTCGAAGACTAACCCTGGAAGCCGCGAAATCTTCTGTATGTCGTTGGACCTGCACCATAAGCAAAACGATTGCTTTAGTCTATGACAGGAAAACAAAAGCCTTTCGGACTTGTGCTCGTTTACGATCTGCGCTTGTAAATGAGGTAACGGCGTGTCAAGCCACGAAATCTTCTGAATGCCGTCGGACGTGCACCATGAGCAAAACTAGGGTTGTCTTTAGTCTATGACAGGAAAACAAAAGCCTTACGGACTTGTGCTCGAAACAAAAGCCTTACGGACTTGTGCTCGTTTACGATCTGCGCTTGCAAATGAGGTAACGGCGTGTCAAGCCACGAAAATCTTCTGTATGTCCTTGGACCTGCACCATGAGCGAAACGAGGGTTGCGTTTAGTCTATGACAGGAAAACAAAAGCCTTTCGGGCTTGTGCTCGTTTACGATCTGCGCTTGCAAATGAGGTAGCGGCGTATATTGACGTTCTATCAGAAAACAAAAAGAAGAAAGAAACATTTTGATGCTTGGATATAATCGTTCTCCTCGCCTGCATTTTTTTTTTCTTTTCCGACTTTCTATATGTAACGCTCACATCAAGCTCACAAAAGTAATCAAAAGTAAGGAGAGCATCGCCTGACTTCATCCATTGCGACGTCTGCCTAAGTCCGCCTGAGAGCGCCGCGCACCCGCTTCAAGCAGAAACTTAGGGGGGAGTGGGCACTGGTCTCGCCGCCTCTAAGTGTGTGGTAGAGAAGGGGAATGACCCATTACAGCACATGGAAAACGGTAGCGGAGCTGTCATCTTGGCCACGGTAGCGGAGCTCACAACAGAGAGCAGGAAGAACGGCAGAACTTTACATTAACGCACCAACCAGCAGTTCTGAGATTTTGCCGTCGTGTCCATCGTCAGCAGTGCGACCTTAGTAGCTCGTCCGTCTCGATCGACTGGACGTAAAGAGGTGTGTCCGTCGTGAGAACTGTGTCCGTCGGGATCGACAAACTGGACACGATCGATAGCTTCTTGTGGGGCGGTGTGTCCATCGTGAAGTGCATCCGTCGCCATTGACTAACTGCTCAGTCGCGGAACGCCTCGGGATTCTGTATCCGTCCGCCTTGATAATCCAGATTTAATTTCGTGCTACTAGAAAACCTTTAAAGAAAAAATAAAAATAAAAAAAGGAGGTTCTTTGATGGTCGCTGATTCGCTGCCAAAGCCCTTTTCACTTCTTCGTGGCCTGGCCCCCTCCTCTTTTTTTTTTTTTAATAAAAGGAAGTTCGGCCTTCGCCTATTCTCCCGGATTATGCTGCCCATGCAAGTCCCCTCTTCCTTCGACAGTTTTCCTTTGTTTTGATTGTTTTAATCATGAAAAAGAGATAAAAAAAAAAGATTCATTTTTTTTTGAAGCTTTGCTTTAAGGTTTTTTACTTCGAGAAGGAATGTCAAGAACTGCCTTAAGTGTTTTGGTTTTTAAGGGGTGGTTTTTCTTGATCTACTGATTCAAGACTAGACATTAGTGGTTCTTGTCGTTTTATTTTTGAAAGCTTGAAATCAATTTAGTTAGCTTTTGGTTGTTCTAGCCTCATGTCGATCGTTTTTCCCTCGTTGGTCCTAAGTAATGTGGCTCCCCCCCAGTCCCAATGCCCTCTTGAGATGGATTCCATCCCATCAGACATCACCCCTCCAGTGGTATCTTTGTGCAAGGACTCTGTGGTGGCAAAGCAAGAAGAACTGATGAAAACTTGTATGATCGGTCAAGTTTATGGCCCTAGGCCCCCTCTAGAAAATGTGAGAATTGGGTTGCGCAAGGAGTGGCTCTCGCGTGGTCTAATTGTGTGCAAATGTCAATTCCTACCTGCGAATCACCTACTTCTAGTGTTTGAGAATGAGGAGATGGCCTTCCAAGCCCTGCAAGCCAGTTCTTGGCAAGTGGGCCGGTCCACCTTATGTCTATTTAAGTGGACCCTAGACTTTGTTCCGAACAGGTCAAAGCCTCTTCGTTACCCGCTATGGGTGGAGCTTCCCAATCTGCCGTATTCTTTATATGGATTTCTTCGAGAAATCGTTTCACCGATCGGTCGCCTGATGGCCTCAAGGAAAGATGTTGGGGGGTTAATCTATGATGGAGCTCAACATTCTTTCAATGCACGATGGCACCCTCAAATCTGTGTTGAAACAGACTTGAACCAGATCCTTCCCTCGAAGATCTCCATAAACTACGGAGATGGTAAGATTTGGGTACAAGAGGTTGCTTACAAGAATTTTCCAAATGCGTGCTTCCGTTGCGGACTCCAAGGTCATAGGATCAAAGATTGCCCCTTGAAGCAAAGTACCAATAAAAACAAACTTAAACCAGATGGGACCTCAGATCCTTTCCCTCAAGTTGACACTCGAGGTCATCCCCCTCCGATGGAGGAAGAAGAGGGAACTCGTGTTGCAGAGACGGATTCAGAAGGATTCACTGAACTTAGCCCTCGAAGATGAGCAGCAAGGAACGTTACGACAATTGCATCTTCGAATAACAGGTACTGTAACCTAGAAAAGGAGATTAATGAGGTTGACTTCCTAGGGGATAACTTTTATGAAGAAGACCCCGCTGATAATACACCTGGGTGCTCTACCAGCAAAGAAGATAACCAGGAAGGTTACACCATGACTAAAGAGGAACGCTTCACTACTAGCAATGAAGACAACCCAGGCAGTGAAGACAACCCAAGTAGTGAAAGCTCCTTCTTTCATCCAACTTAGGAGGAAAGTTAGCCCTTGAAGATCAGCAGCAAGGAACGTTACGACAATTGCATCTTCGAATAACAGGTACTGTAACCTAGAAAAGGAGATTAATGAGATTGACTTCCTAGGGGATAACCTTTATGAAGAAGACCCCGCTGATAATACCATAGGGTGCTCTACCAGCAATGAAGACAACCCAGGCAGTGAAGACAACCCAGGCAGTGAAGACAACCCAAGTAGTGAAAGCTCCTTCCTTCATCCTACTCTTCCGGATGGCATGCCAAGTTTACCACAACAAAAGTCAAAGCTTAAAGGGAAACAACCGTCAGGCATGCCCTGGAAAAGCCCCCTCAAGAGTAGGATCCTAAGTCAAGAAGCTGGGAGGAAAAAAGAAGATCACAAGAAAAAAAAGGATCGGGTCCCTCCCCTCAAAAAGGGCAACCATCAATAATGAAACTCATGTTGGTACAGAGCAATCAACAATTGAAGTTTTGGAAGTCAAAGAATGAAGACAAGATCAAGTTTTGAAACATAGAAGAAGTTTACATTCAGAAGTTGAAAGAAATGTACACATATGTATATTAGTTCAAATATAGGTCACTTATACTTTTGATTAGTCATAAGTTTGTAAGTATTTGCCTATAAATACTATGGAAAATGTCGGGGCAAGTATGAGAGAGCATGAGAATATAGTAATCAAGAGTTGTAAGAGTTATTAGACATCTTAGAAGATAGTTGAACTCTCTCTCTCATCATTCAGTTGTAAACTCCTCTAGAAATGAAAGAAATTTTGTGCCCGATGTTTCTGAGTTTTCTCCTTCTGTGCTAGATCTTTTGTGAAATGCTTTTGTACAAGTCTAAGTCTATAGGTGATTGACCTCTGTATAAATTTTCAACTTCTAATTGTGATCAGGCTGAGAGAATTGAGTGTAGGAACATTTACATGTGTAAATGGAAGAAGAGAGGTTGCAGGAGGCGCAAAATTTGAAGTCAATGTTTTGATCAGTTCTCCTTCTACAGTTTAAAGTTTTGAGCAAGCAAGCACTCAATCTTTAAGTTGAAAGGTAAGCTACTTGTGGCTAAAAGTATTTGCTTAAACGGGTTCTATTCTTGGAGAACCATGTCTTAGAAATTATAGGTGTCTGAATCGACTTCTCAGAAGTACAGTTTAGACATAGGTGACTTGTCAAGTTGATTTCTCAAAATCTACTAAATCTTTTGGAGTGATTCGACTTGGAGGAGGTGTGCAATCTTTAGGCGACACCTTATGCAAAGTTTTATCAAAAACTTTACACGTTTGATAAGTCAATGAGAAAGATATGTGCAGCAGACTTACTCTTGATATAGAGGTGCTCTAATTTCAAGAGTAGGTTGTTTTTTTGGAGATTAACACTCTCCATCAGTGGTATCAGAGCAGGAAGCATCAGAATTGAAGGAAGGAGGAGCCCGACTGCTGCAGGTGTAAAGAATTCAACATTTGAAGGTTCAAAAGGTGAAAGCTTGAGAGCAAAGCTTGAGAAGGAGATCATACGACATCAAGGAAGTCAAAAAGAGTGTCATTCGAAGTAAAGGTACATCTGTTATTCATAAAATTTGAAGAATTCAATACACAGGTAAAGAAAGGATGGGAGATTCTCTTCAGATAGAGAAATTGGATAGAGAGAACTATCCTGCATGGTCAATGAGGATGGAAGCTCATCTTATGAGCAAAGACTTGATAGCTTACATTACAGGTGAAGAAGAAAAGCCTCAATTCAGAGATCCTAGTGTTCCAACTAGGGAGGAATTATCAGATTTGAAGAATTGGATGAAGAGAGATGCTCAAGCTAGGAGCATTATCTATATGGCAGTCAATGACTACTTGCTACCTCACATTAGAGGTCTTGAAAGTGCAAGTGATATATGGAATGCTTTGGAGGAGCATTTCCAAAACACCACAAAGTCAAGGAAGGCATCTTTGTGGGCAGAATTTACTACATTTAAGAAGAAAGCCTCTCAATCCATTTCAGATTACGTAACCAGAATGAAGGACATTGCAGATGCATTAGGAGTTGTTGATGAAGACATTGAGGAGGATAATTTGGTAAGGCAAATTCTCACAGGTTTGAGAGGTGATGACAAATGGAAGCCATTCATTCTATCTACTGAATTATCACTTGATCATTTTACTCCTGATTTAAATCAGTTGCTAGGACATATGTTAACCTTTGAGTAGGATGTCAAAGGTGAAGGTGACAAGAGTACAGGTCATGCAATGTACTCAAAGGATAAGAAGAAAATTAGCAAAGGGAAGCAACAAGCAAATGAAGATGAAGGCACAACTAGTCAAGCTAACTTCCTGAGAGGAAGAGGAGGTGGCAAAGGTAGAGGAAGAGGCAGGAATAACAAAGATGGAGTCAAAGCTTGCTGGATTTGTGGTAAGACAAATCATTTAGCTAATGATTGTTGGCATAATAATCAGAGTAATGGTGGATATAATCAGAATTTTAATTCAAGAGGAAGAGGTGGCAGAAACCAAAGAGGTAATTTCAAAGGTAGAGGTAGTAGGGGTTATTTTGGAAGAAATGCAGGTAGAGGATTCCAAAGTCAACATTACAACAATACCTACTACAATTATGCTTCAGATCAGAAGGAGGATTCAACATTGATAATGAATGCAACTTGTGAAAGGCAAAGTGAAGACCAAAGAGTCTTCTATATTGATTCAGGGTGTAGCAATCACCTGAGTGGAAACATAGCATTGATGATTGATTTGGAAAATAAGGTATCTAATCATGTTGTTCAAACAGGTGACAATACAAAGCACAATGTGAAGTCAATTGGATCAGTGAAGGCTAAGGATGGTAGCACCTTATTGAGTAAGGTCTTGTATGTTCCTACAATTCCTAAGAATCTGATAAGTGTAGGACAAATTGTTGAAAAAGGTTATGATCACTAATGAAGGAGTATTTGTGGAAGACCCTATCAATGGGTATAAACAGATTGTTTCAGGGAAGAAAGAAGGAAGATTGTTCACATTGAAGATTCAAGGTAATGTTGGTCATGCCTTGTTCACTTATGGAGGACATAAGATCTCTGAGTTAGATCTTTGGCACGAGAGGCTTGGACACTTTAATGAAAGAGGTATCAAAGATGTGATTAACAATGGTTCAGTGCTTGGATTGCCTAATGTTACAGGTCAACATATGACATACAGATGTGAGGCATGTCAATTAGGTAAGGCTAATAAGCAATCTTACTCCAAGCATGGTTTCATGTATTCAGAGAAGCTTGAGTTGGTACATACAGATGTGTGGGGACCATCAAAGGATTTTAGTATCAATGGTTCAAGGTACTATGTGATTTATGTTGATGATGCTACCAGATGGATCACTATCTATGTGATCAAAGATAAGTCAGAAGTGTTTAATACATTTAAACACTATCATGCATATGCAAAAAGAATTACAGGTCATAAATTGAAGAGACTAAGGTCGGATGGAGGGGGAGAGTATTTCTCTAATGAGTTCAGTGATTACTTGTGGAATGCAGGTATAAAAAGGGAAATCACTTGCAGGTACTCTCCTCAACAAAATGGTGTAGCAAAAAGGAGGAATAGAACTCTTGTTGAGTTTGCAAGATCCATGATGAAGGAGAAAAATTGCCCAAATTATTTGTGGGCTGAGGCTGTAAATACAGGTACTTATTTAGTCAATAGGCTACCATGTAAAGCTTTGTAGGCTATGACACCATATGAGGCATGGTGGGGTAAGAGACCTACATTAGACCATTGTAAAGTATTTGGATGTTTGGCATATGCATATGTGCCATCACAATTAAGGCACAAATTGGAACCTAAAGCTGAAAAGTATGTGTTCATTGGTTATGATGATAAGCAGATGGGATATAGGTTGTGGAGTCCATCCACAAAGCAATTCATTGTGTCTAAAGATGTTACATTTGATGGGCAAGGTACTTGGTATGCAGGTACAATCAATATTAATACAGGTGATGAAGAAGCTGTGAGTCAAAAGAAAGGTAAATCAAAGGTTCAGATATTTGATGAACAAGAGAATAATGAAGTGCAGGTTGAAGTTGAACAAATGCCAAGATTTGATCCTGAGTGTGGAGAACCAGAAACCTCAAAGAGTGGAGAACTCAGAAGATCATTAAGACACAAGTGGCAACCTACAAGGTATAGCTATGATACTTCTTTTCTGGCTACCAAAGATTATGCTTATATGATTAAAGCAGATGAAGACCCTTCTACATATGAAGAGGCAAAAGGTAAAGAAAATTGGGAGAAAGCTATGCAGGAAGAATATGATGCATTATTGGAGAATCAGACATGGGGTTTGGTTCCTAAACCAAATAGCCAGAAGATCATTGGATCCAAGTGGGTCTATAAGACAAAGAGATTTGCAGATGGAAGTGTGTCTAGGTACAAAGCTAGACTTGTTGTCAAAGGGTTTGCTCAAACATATGGTATTCATTATGATGAGACCTATAGTCTTGTGGCAAAGATGACAACTATCAGGACACTCATAGCAATTGCTGCATGTAAAGGTTGGAAATTATGTCTATTAGATGTGAAAAATGCTTTTTTAAATGGTTACATTTCAGATGATGTTTTCATGGAGCAACCTCAAGGAATCAGAGATGGAAGGTATCCAGATCATGTGTGTAAGCTCAAGAGAGCTTTGTATGGCTTGAAGCAGGCCCCAAGGGCATGGAACTATAGACTTGTAAAGTTCTTGAAAGAGCTTGGATTTCAAGTATCTAAAGCAGATAGTAGCTTGCTTGTGAAAGCAAGTGATGATGGGTTCATTTACATGTGCATATATGTTGATGATATAATTCTTACAGGTACAGATGAGAAAGGCGTTCAATGCCTAAAGAAGCAAATGGAGAAAGAGTTCAAAATCAGTGATTTGGGAGACTTGTCATACTTCTTGGGCATGGAGATTTCATATACTCAACATGGAGTGTATGTGACTCAAGAAAGGTATTTGAAGAACTTGTTAATCAAGTTTAAAATGAATGATTGCAGGATAGCACCTACTCCAATGGAGGTGAATCACAAATTAAACAGATATGGAGGAGAAGAGTTCAAGGATATGAAACAATATCAGAGTTTGGTTGGTAGTCTTATCTATGCTACATTAACTAGACCTGACTTGTCATATGCAGTTGGGGTTTTGTCCCAATTCATGCATTGTCCTAGGAAAGAACATTGGATTGTAGGTCAAAGAGTGTTAAGGTACATTAAGGGTACACTCAAAGAGGGTTTGTATTATGGTTTTACATCACATACAAATATCAAAATATATAGTGATGCAGATTGGGAAGGTAATCCTGATGATAGAAGGTCAACCTATGGATACATGTGTTATGTGGGAGATAAGTTAATCTCTTGGTGTTCAAAGAAGCAACACACAGTTGCTTTATCATCTATAGAAGCAGAGTACAAAGGCATGGTTGAAGCTGCAAAGGAAGTAATATGGCTTAAGACTCTGATGAAGAGTTTTGATACTATATAGAGTACACCTATCATATATGGAGATAACATGAGTTCATTGTATTTAGCTTGCTAACCTTGTGTTTCATGCCAGGACTAAACACATTGAGATTCAGTATCACTTTCTAAGAGAGAAGGTGATGGATAAAGAGATTGAAGTCATACATACTTCAACAAAAGATTAGATAGATGATATGCTTACCAAAAGCTTGGATGGACCAAAGCTACAGAAGTTCAAAGACATGGCAGGCATAAAGAAGATAGAGAAAACCTCAATTGATGATTGAGGGGGAGCTGTTGGTATAGAGCAATCAACAATTGAAGTTTTGGAAGTCAAAGAATGAAGACAAGATCAAGTTTTGAAACATAGAAGAAGTTTACATTCAGAAGTTGAAAGAAATGTACACATATGTATATTAGTTCAGATATAGGTCACTTATACTTTTGATTAGTCATAAGTTTGTAAATATTTGCCTATAAATACTATGGAAAATATCAGGGCAAGTATGAGAGAGCATCAGAATATAGTAATCAAGAGTTGTAAGAGTTATTAGACATCTTAGAAGTTAGTTGAACTCTCTCTCATCATTCAGTTGTAAACTCCTCCAGAAATGAAAGAAATTTTGCACCCGATGTTTCTGAGTTTTCTCCTTCTGTGCTAGATCTTTTGTGAAATACTTTTGTACAAGTCTAAGTCTATAGGTGATCAACCTCTGTACAAATTTTCAGCTTCTAATTGTGATCATGCTGAGAGAATTGAGTGTAGGAACATTTACATGTGTAAATGGAAGAAGAGAGGTTGCAGGAGGCGCAAAATTCGAAGTCAATGGTTTGATCAGATCTCCTTCTACAGTTTAAAGTTTTGAGCAAGCAAGCACTCAATCTTTAAGTTGAAAGGTAAGCTACTTGTGGCTAAAAGCATTTGCTTAAACGGGTTCTATTCTTGGAGAACCATGTCTTAGAAATTATAGGTGTCTAAATCGACTTCTCAGAAGTACAGTTTAGACATAGGTGACTTGTCAAGTTGATTTCTCAAAATCTACTAAATCGTTTGGAGTGATTTGACTTGGAGGAGGTGCATAATCTTTAGGCGACACCTTGTGCAAAGTTTTATCAGATACTTTACACGTTTGATAAGTCAATGAGAAAGATATGTGCAACAGACTTTCTGTAGAATCATCCTCTTCACAGATTTTCCAAAATCCTTATAATTGAGTATTGATCCTCTAAATTGGTGAAGGTTTTGACTTACTCTTGATATAGAGGTGCTCTAATTTCAAGAGTAGGTTGTTCTTTTGGAGATTAACACTCTCCATCAACTCACATCACTAAACGTCAGGGGTTTGTCTGACCCCTCAAGAGCGGCGATTCCTTGGCCAGTGGTTCAAAGACAAGTGCCTCAACCCCGACTTGATCTGCTTACAAGAGATTAAAATCGACGCAGAGGATCTCCAGAAATGGCTTAAATGCATTGCTCTAAACCACCTTTGGTTCTCCACTTCGCACCCTAGGGGAACGGGGGGCGCTGCGATTGGTATTAATCACTCCTTATCCGGTAGATTGACCTCAACTTATGAAGATCGGAATCATCGTTGGATTGCTACCTCTATCGAGTTCCCTACTCAGTTCACTACGGTATCAATTTATGCCCCTAATGGAGAAGCGGATAGAACCCATACGTGGGCTTCCCCTGTCTCCCTCTCACACAATGTTCTGATTTGTGGGGACTTCAACATGGTTGACTTTCTTGAAGACTGATGGAATAACAAGGGGAAAATTATTGATGGTCGAGAGAAAGAGATATGGGATAAAATCAAGCTCCCTCTGGACCTGGTCGAGGTGAAATACATGAAGGGATTCTCCTGGTCAAATCTCCAATTGGGGGACTCCTTGAGGAAAGCAAGACTTGATAGATGTTACATCGACCAAAACACCATCCTCTAGTGGGATACTCCTTCGATTTCCCAACACACGGACCTGACTATCTCGGACCACTACCCGATTACTCTTTCTTTTAAACCGATTCCCATGCTCCAGAAAGCTCCTTGGTTTCATGCTTGTCAGACGTCATTTTCCCTTCCCTCTGTCCATCAAGAAATTTTCGCAGTGTGGGCGGAAGCCTTTGCCCACTGTAATGAACCGGCTAAGTGCTGGAGAAGCGCAGTGGAAAGGACTCGACAAATTTTTATCAGGACTCATAAGGCTATAAGAGATATCCGAAAAAAAAAAGAGAAACGGTGTACTGGAGGCTCTCACAGCTTGAAGAAGAAGTGAACAAAGGTAACTTGCAATGCGAACAAGGTCTTTTAAAAATCAGGGGTAGACTAAGATTCGAGGAGGAGGTTCAAGGGAAAAATCTTCAAATATTCTTCAAAGATTGGTGGGCAGGGAAGGCCGACAAACCTTCGAAAGAGATGTGTAATATCCTCAAAAGGAAACAAGCTAGGGAATCCATCCCCTTCTTTGTCAATAACAATGGGATCGAATGTAGCATGGAAGTTGAGAACAGATCTATCATCGTCGAGCATTTCACTCATCTTCGCGGGGTATCGACTCCTCTTTCCCCGCACAGGTGTGACTCCATGGCAACCATCTCAAGGGTTGCTCAATATAGAATCCCACAGAACATGAATTCTCTGTTGGATGCTAACATTTTCGAGAATGAAATTATCGAGGTTATTGATGCTCTTCCCAATGGGAAAAGTCCGGGTCCTGATGGCCTCACCAATGCGTTTTTCAAGTCCTTCAAGCATGAGGTGGCCACCCCACTGCGTCTGGTGTGGCAAGAGGCTCTCTCATTCGACGCCCTCCCTGAGTGTCTTAATAATGGTGTCATCAAGTTAATTCACAAAAGGGGAGATAAGAACAAAATTGAAAATTGGCGGCCGATTACCATGCTCCAAACTGGATACAAGATAATTGCCAACGTGATTGCCAACAGAATCTCATGTCATTTAAAGTCATGGCTTTGTGAGGACCAGAAAGGTTTTATCAAAGGTAGATCTATACTTGAAGCAATTGTTGATATTTGGGAAGGCCTTGCATTTGCTGAGGAGTCTACACAAGATCTGGTATTCATTAAGATCGACTTCGACAAAGCATATGACAGATTCGAATGGGACTTTATTCTTCAATCACTGAAAGACCTTGGATGTAGCCAAAAGTTCATGAAGATGGTTTCCACTCTTCTCGGAAACGCTTCAACCAGAATAAATATTAACGATAATCTCTCTGAGCCCATACATTTAAAAAGATCTATCAGGCAAGGCTGCCCTCTGGCTCCACTAGTCTTTGCTATCACCTCGAATGGCCTGAGTCGCCTATTACAGCATCACATGGCAATCTCAAGGGTCTTTCCCTACCTTTTAATCATGGCCAAATGATTGCGAGACTCTTTGCCGATCACATGAATGCCTTTGTACTTAACGATATGAACAACATTGAGGTGTTCTAGAGTTGCCTCGACACCTTTTGTGTGGCGTCACGTTCAAAAATCAACCATGCTAAAGTTGCTTTCAGAGATCGGCGGACCTACACCCCAATTGTTGTTTGATCAGGGATGTCAAGTTATCTCTAGAGGTCAAGTCTTCCGTCTCCTCGGCATTCGGATGGGCTTCGACATTTCAATGGACCAACGATGGAACTGGGTGCTATCCAAGCTGGATAGCAAACTAAATCATTGGAGGTATGCAAGTCAACTTGGCAGGGCGTGCTATGGTTGTTAACACATTTATGCTTTCGACAACTATTTACTTTATCTCGTGTTGGAGACCCAAGGAGAAAGAGTTGGCCAAAGTGGAAAGAATCTGCAGAAACTTCCTATGGACCGGGGACAGGAGGGGGATTCCCAAAATCAAATGGGAAAGTTGCATAAGCTCGAAAGACTCAGGGGGCTTGGTTATTTTGGATATCGTTGGGTTGGTTGACAAGCTGGTGGCAAAGTGGCTTATCAAGGCTTGGAGCAATAGTGAGTCCTCTTGGTCTAAATTGATCTTCAGAAATAAGGAAAACCTTAGCTTAATTGGCCATCCTAGTTGGAAGGACATAAGGATTCTCACGCTTTTGTTCTCCCCCCATCCAGTGTCCCCTAAAGGCTCTAGCCTCGTGTGTTCTTTATGGAGGAGTTGGAACAAGGCCAAACAATTCATCAGAATTAGTGATGAGTGGAAGTGGGCAGCTGGGATAAGAAAAAATGACTCTATCTGGTTCTCGATCAACGGCATTAGGGGGTGGAGTCTTGGAACCTCCAGACTGCAAAGCGGCTATGGAACAAGGGGTTCAAACAGTGGAAACAACTCTGGAAACAAGAGACCAACCATTGGATTAGGTTCGAAGACTTAGACCCAAGACTTAGAGTTACCATCGAGGAATGGACTCTTCTTCAAGGCAGGTGTTTGGCATGGGACCGCTCAACCACCCGCCTTCTCTGCGGACAGGATCTTCCTTGCCTGGAGGGCCTCAGTTAGAGCAATGATAAGAAACTATCCAGAATCCGCAACTTCAAAGAGACCTTAGATGTTCATCACATCCTTAACAAGAGGTGGTGCCTTTCTTGGACCAAACTTCGATGGGAACTAAAGTTCATGTCTATTTGGCACCCCCTAATTAAGATCAAAAAGTCCATTCTCATGTGGCAGATCTTGCAGGGTACGTGGTCCAATGCAAGGGCTAACAAAATCTGTGGTGTGCCGCCATGGTGCAAGCGTTGCCATTGATGCATCGAAGATTTAGTTCACCTGTTCTTCGATTGCCCAAAGTCCCGTGTTATCTGGCATCACGTGACACGGGTACTGAGACTCACGAACCAAATCAATTGGCAACAGGCGTTGTTGGGTGAGGTGATAGGCTGCTCATCGAGGCTATGGAATGCGATCACAAGCGAGATTCTTTGGAAGATTTGGAGGGAGCGATGTGCTATCAATTTCGGCCAAACTCCAAAGGAATGGTCGATTGAGAAGTCCTTGTTTCTTCTAGGTAAAAGAATCTCTCGAGATAAGAGATCTCCACCGTTTAGACATCAGTGTATTTATCTCCTGGAAAACAACAAATTGAAACCCAAATGGGTCCCACATGAGGGAGATGATAGATTTGTCCGCCTCATTTGTAATGCCCTCTAGCTTTCCATACTCCTCCCCTGCATTGTGGGATTTGGGTGTCCCATGGGCACTAGTCCCATTCACTTGTAACTTCTCTTCTTTATTTTAATTAAAGTCCGGGAGAATAGGCTAAGACCGAACTTCCTTTTATTAAAAAAAAGGAGAGCATCGCCTCACAAGTACCAAGCCAAGTAAAAGTAGTCCTTATTAAAAACTTTAAAATCTTGTTTTTACGATTATCATGAGTGGTTTACTTTTTTTTTAAAGAAGTTTGATCATAGATATCTACTCTTTTCGTTAACTTTGAATTAATTGAAAGTACAAGTGAAGATAGCATTGTAAGCATGGGAGAGTATTGGTCCCATGAAAGAGTACCACCCCCCACCCGAGAGTACCACCCCCATCTGAGAGTACCCAACCTATGGAGCTAACAAGCAAGGACATCACTCATCTACTTGTATTTATACATGATTTCGAATGAGTCATGAGAACATCATCGAGTCATTCCGGCAACTTAAGGAACGTGTAAATGCAAAGAACAAAGAATTGGATATTTGACATTGTCACGTAGGTAGCCTTGTACTTGCTTAATTTTATAGCTGGACAAAATAAAGTTATTCTCTTTGATATTAGTAGTTGAGTCTTTGAGAAAGCCTATTTTGATGAATTCATTTATTCATCAACACTTATAGGTTAATTTTATAGCTGGACAAAATAAAGTTATTCTCTTTGATATTAGTAGTTGAATCTTTGAGAAAGAATATTTTGATGTATTCATTTATTCATCAACACTTATAGGAATATAGTAAATTTGCATCACACTGGTCCCTCGACAAGTGTAATTTCAAATCTTGTAGGCTTGTTTCAAAAGCATTAGGATTCGATGGTGAAATTATAGGCTAAATATCATCGTATAAAAAGGTATTGAGAACTGTCCATACCATTCTAGCTCATAACAAACATGCACTACAAACAGTATTAAAGCGTTAGGATTCGATGGTGAAATTATAGGCTAAACATCATCGTATAAAAAGGTATTGAGAACTACTCCTATTCTACTTACATGCACACATCAAACAAGTTAAGGAGGAAGGAACAGAAGATAACAAAACATGATGAATGAACTAAAATGGAAATGAACTTACAAAGAGTGCTCTATGAGCATGGAGACTCCCATGAGGAGAGAGTGGACACTCTTGCCAAGAGCTTGAGTGAAATGAGCTTATGTGGAGTGAAGGGAGGACTTGCTTATATGGAGTTTGGGAGAATTTCCTTGCATGTGGGATATATGGACTTGCATGTGAATGAAAGTAGCTTTGGACAAAAGGGTGGAGCATGGAACTCTCAACACTGCCCCTCCATGTGATGACCCTTTTGTTTTTAATATGGGGGACTAGTGACATATGGGATCACTTAGTTCATTGGTTTTTTAGGATCTAAGGACATAACTTGGACATATGGGATCCAAGTATGGAACATATGGCATCCCTTGGGTTTTTGTTCCATGGACATATGGGATCCATGGTTTTTGGGATCTAGGGACATATGGAATCCCTAGACATACAAAGGGTTTACATCATGGGGTAGGTAGTGCTTATGGAACCATTTGCCCCCTTTTTGAGCATTGTTCTTTGTAATCTTCACGGGATCCATTGATGGGATCTTTGGTAGGGTCCTCTTCTTTCTCGTGGACTCCTTGTTCTTGATTGTGAGCATGTCTGTCGGTTTTGAGTGTCATGTGTTCAAGCTATAGGGAAGGTCTTACTCTTTTAAAGAGCAGTGCCTAGTCCCTTTACATGGGGCTTCAAATGATACAAAATGTATGCTTTATATGATGGTTTGTGTTATGCCTTGAGAACATTGTACATATGGTATATCAAGGTACAATATGAAACCATTTTATGTGAATAAGAATATCCTTCTAAGTTATAGTGTTCTGATTGCGCACCCCTTCTAAATACCACCGTCTGAATAATTCAAAAAGCACCATTTCAAAGCCACTCCCAAAGTGATCAAGTCAAGATTCACTGAACCAATCTAGAAAGAAGTGCTCACCTCGAGAGTGTTATTCCAAGATTCATTGAACCAATCTTGAAATCAGTGCTCACTTTGATTGGTTGTTTTGGACATCGCATAGGTAGTCATGACAGCACTAGTGATGTCAAAAGAGTTCATTGATGGGCCTTCAATTTTCCAGTGGTACTGCTACTCCTGCATTAAGTTTTCTCTAGTTCTGTTCGATGGCAGGCAGACATAGAGGTGGCGCAAGGTGAAAATTTACTTCTCAAACTATTTGTGTGGTGCAGCTATCTCTTTGATTTTCTAAATTGTCTAATATCTTCTTCCTTTACACTGTCATATCCGGCAAGGTGAAGCAAGGTGTAGTGCAGTATGCATCCATGACTAGCAGAGAGGAAAAAACGATCACAATTGAACGAGTATGGATTCTTGGGGTTTTGCACACAGCGCTGCATTACCTTTCTCGCTGTTTGTCTCTGTCATGAGCTTCGCCTGAAAGCATTGTCTTCTTGGCGAGTTGACAAGAACCATATGGCTAAACAGTGCGTGGTAGAATACGGCCCAGTTGCTACAAGTTTTGGCGGACAACACGACTTATTCTGCTGGAATGTCTGTAATCAGCACGTGATGCGTCCCTTTTCACAGCACTTCAAATCTCCTTCTCTACTGGATCAAGTTTGAGGATGCTTGTCTGCTGCTGACTTTGCTATTTAGAACTTATGCACACGAGAGGCATCGATCTGAGAATTTGGACAAAACAAAGAGCCATGGTAAGCTGGACACAAAGACAAATGATGAAGGCAAAGCAGGAGACATGGAGAGATCACCACAATGGCTTGGGCTCCATTTCTATCCAACACAAAGGTCGACAAAGGCAGGGAAGAAGCATGTGGAGATAGAGGATCGATTATGAGCTGGGCATGCACGTCTTGTCCACCGCCTTATCATCAGCAAGAACTCACTGTGAAAGTGAAGGACCATCAGTTACAGCTTCATGGTGAGCAGAACATCTTACAACAACTGTGGACATCTCTGCAGTTGCACATCTGGAGTGGTCGAGCAGCGACTTTGCTATTTGCTCACATGCAACACACATGTAAGGACGAAGATGAAGACAACTGTCATGTATCGCTTTCTCTGAAGCGAAAGATGCTTAATTTTGCTAATAAGATTCGTCATTCTTTGCTGACATTGGACCTCGAAGGCGTGGAATGTATCCTGCACTTCTTATTGATGCATAGTCTACCAGTTTCTTCATACAACTATGGCATCTATCGCTTTACGTGATGAAGATCCGCAGGGTCTTTGTAAAGCTTCATCTCGATCTTAGCTGCTCCATTATTAGTGCTTATAAGCACTTTTGATTTCAGATAATAGCGCTAAAAAAGCACTTTATTGGGACTAAAAAAAAAACTTAACAATACAAAACTTGTCAACTAAAGATGAAACATTAAACTATGAAATGAGAGAGGGAGGGAGGTACACGAAGCTGATGAGAAGATGAGGTACCATCATAAAATGAGCACACGTCATGGAAATAATAAAGATAAAACTAATTAGACTAATGAGGCCACTAATAATGCTTAGAAGCATTGCTATTATGATATGGGAGGGAGGGAGGTATTGAATATGACATACAAGCTAATGATGAACGGAATGAAAGAAAAACTCAAGAATGAATGATGTCATTATTGCTTTTGGCATTTTATGTCTTGAGCTGCATAAGTTCATAGACAATGAAAATTTTTTTAATGATTCAACATGTATAGTACATGATTCTTAGGCTATGCTAGATGCAAAGCTTTGGCATGCATGGTTTGGTCATCTAAATTTTGCTAGTTTTCTATAGAACAGGTCACTCATGGAGATGGCAAGGAGTATGGTCAAGAGTCAAGCTTTACCACATAGTTTTTGGCTTGAGGCTATTATGTGTGCAACATATGTACTTAACAGGTGTCCCACTAAAGCATTGCAGTCGATCACTCCATATGAGGCTTGGCATGGTCGCAAGCCATCTCTTGCTCACCCATGTGTCTTTGGTTGTCTAGCATATGCATTAGTTCTTGAACAACAATGCAAGAAATTGGATGATAAAGCACTAAAATGTATTTTTGTCGAGTACAATTCTAAAAGCAAAGGATGTCGTATGTATCATCCATAGACTAAACACGTTTTGGTTAGTTGTGATGTTCTTTACGTGGAAGATGCTATTCAGCCATTACATTCATGTACCAAGGAGACATGAGTTAGCTCCAAAGACATGTATGATACTTTGTGGACTCTTCTTATACATGGAAAACCTAGTCTTGGTCCAAATGAGAAAATTTCTCAACCTTTATAGGTTTCACATGATGATGCAGATCATTCTGGTTTTGATGCACATTTACATGATGCGCTTATTATTCAGAGAACTGATACAGAGGAGGCAAAAACTATGCCTAAATGGCTTGTGCAAACTTTGCAAGATAGAAAATTAGATGCAACACTATCTTATGTTATATTCTAGAGATGTACATGCCTAGAGGAATGAGAAGTTCCTTGCTTGGGGGATAGCCAAGGCCAAAAGCTAGAGAGTTCACATGAGGTACCTACTCATGATGGCGAGAAGAGTAGAGGGACCTTAGAGAGAACTCTAGATGGTGACTAGGAAAGGGCTATAAATAGGCTAGGAGGTGAGTCCTAGGTATGTCATTCTCCACTTCTCAAATTTGGTATGAGAGCAGCTCGCAGTAGATCCATGGAGCATGATGGAGATGAAGAAAAAAGATCTTTTTGTGATTACTTATGGAAAGATTTCATGCTAATTAGTGCTTGGCCTAGTGGTTAATTCAATTGGATGAGAAGGAAGAGTTCTTGGGCTCAAGTCCTATTCGATTCATGGGAGAGATTTTTGTGCAAGGCTCTAGACGTTTAGGCCCAAGAGATCTAGAGCCTTCTAGAAGCATCTAATTGAGTTAACTCTAGTTAACTAGGACACTTGGTGCACATGTAGTCACATGGCCAACACTTGGATGATTGGTATACTAGGCACTCCTTTGGAGAGAGCTATAAATAGAGGCATATGGTTGGGACAAGAAACTCATCTCTCTGTTTGGTCTTCATAATGATTCATTAGTATCAAAGCCTAGCTTCCATGGAGACCTTTATGGGTTCATGATCATCTTCCCTAAGTCTTGAGCTTCCATGGAGACCTTGTGAATCTTTCATCTTCTTGAGAGATCTTTCTTCCTTTTTGAATTTAGGACGGTCTTACACATCATGCATCATCTTATGATAACTTATCTTGTTGTCTGTGGTCTCCGAATGTGTTTGCAAAGGTGCACAAATGTGCTTGATGCTCCACCTGTTCCTTTCGCAAAAGGAGAAAGACTCTCCAACATTTGAATCTATGGGAATCAAAGCTAGGATAGCTCATCTGTAATTGCATATCTTGACCATTAAGCTACAAACTCTCAATAAATTTACTTCTTGCAGATTATATTTATTTTTATATTTGTATAAAACAATCGAAAGCTTTGAAGCAAGAAAGTAGCACCTACCATAAATGGGTTTTTGAACCCAAGACATTTGAGCAATGATGTTTCACACATATGCTAGCCAACTATCCATGCTCAGTTGATAATATTTGGTATATCCTTTATTCTGTATCTCAAAGAAAATCTGCAGCAAGAGATTTTGTGAGCGCCAAAAAGGAGCTATTGAAAACAGGTTTCAAACTCATTATCACACTGCTTATGCTTATCAAGTATCCATGGAGTCATTTTGTATTACGCTAAGATTATACCCTGCAAAGAATTACAAAGACTAGCTTTCATCATCCTGTAACAAAAATAAGAAGAAAATAGCTAATCGTGTTTGTGTCATGCAAGATTCAAGCGCATCACCTCCATTAATGGGCAAAGAGCTCTGGCCACTATGTTGTCGACATCATACAATCAGGGAAAGTCTTGAATTTAAATAATTCTTTTGTCAAGTAGCTCATTAGTATTGTCAATCATAATTGTTTTTGCTTTCCTTTCATTATTTTGGAGCTACATCTGTCTCCAAATCTATAGCAAAAGGAACAGTTGAAAGTGTACAGTTTTCCATAATAAGAATCGAGCTTGGGTCCATAGGTTGAAGCTAGATGCTCTATCCACAAAGTCATAGCCACACGGTGATAGTAGCTTAACTATCTAACATAATTTTCTCCATGTTAGAGAGAAGAAAAATGCAAAATCATCCACGAAGGCATTTTTGGGAAGCATCCAAAGTAGCCACTTCAAACATGTTTCTAACTAGGTGATAACCTAACACCTAGTCAACTTCGGATGCATGCTGCTCTTTGCTTGAGTGTTTGATTTTGATGATTTTTAGCTTGATGGAAATCTCTTTTCATAAGTTGTCAAATGATATGAAGGATACTAGAAACCAAGGAGATCTAGCAGATATGTGTGGAGAATTTCTTCTCAGTAGCTATCTTTGAAGCTTATAAAGTGGAAAAATCATACTTAGTCTTGTGATTGTGTATATTTAGCACATGGCATGCCTTATGCAATTTGGTATACACATATTTGGCACATGCTGATGCTTTAGGGACATTTATATATGGGCATGTTGGTGCTCTTGTAACATTCATTATACCCCAATGTTAAGGGGAAACATTATATTTGCTTTGTAAGAGAGAAAGAGGACAGGTGAAGCAGATGCAAGTGCATCTCAAGGCATCAAGGAGTATAAGAGATGGAAGGCTCAATGCAAAGCATCTCCTACAACATTGAAGAGCCTTTGAATCATTGGATCATCATAGGGAAGATCTGTTTACTTTTCATTTCTTGTTTTCTCTTATTTGATTTGATTGCATGATTTGAATCTTCATTAGACTTTCATGGATCATTTTATAGAGACTAAGGGGCACATAGGATAGGAGCCCAATGAGTGAGTAATTTAACTCTATAGTTAGTGAAGGTGAAGAACCTTCAAAGAGAGTCTCTTAGTACTAGAGACTATGGGGTATTGAGGGAAATGCCCACATGGAGTCATATTTTGTTTTCTTTAGAAGGTAATGTAGTCAATTCACATTAGGGGTAGCTATTCCAGATGGCATAGCCTAGATGGAAACCACTTAGAGTGTTTGGCATGACATATGGTTTTCACAAGGAGCATTGATATATGCTTACACAACTCATCGAGGTCTTAGTATTGACCTTAACTTGCTTATGAGCAATGGGTTCCACTCAGAGATGAAGTTAGATCGGATGTCATATAGTAAGGGAATCTAGTAAGTACCTACATTTGTACTAAAAAACTAGCTCACGTTGATAGATTTGTGATCTTTGTATCATAACCAAGTTAATCTTGTTATATCATATGGGATGCATGAGAATCCACCACATATGATATTTGAGAGTTCCATCTGTTGATATATTTAGGTAGTGATGTGTGTGAACACACTCGGGGCACTTTTTTCCCTCTTTAGGAGGTTTTTTCCCCTCGTCTTGTATATACGCCTATTGCCCTAATGGGCTACTTATCTTTGTACATTCTCTAGTAATAAATCTAGTATTGTGTGTTTGTGCTCCAAGCTTCTTCGTCTTCCTTGTGCTGTTCCCATGCTTCCGCAGACGTCTAACTCCAACAATTGGTATCAGAGCACATCGTCGCTTCATCTAGGGTGCCGTCGACACTCCTCCGTTTGCAGTCTCAAAATCGCATGAATTTTGGTGAGCATACTCAGCGTGTTTCCGAGATCAAAACAGCTTTGTTGTGTGGTGTCGAAATCACGATCTGAGCTCGTTTCGGCCTTCGAACGCACTATCGCAGTGCTTGTGCAGGCTATTTTGTCTTTATGTGCCAAAGGTATATACCAGTTTTTGTTCGCCAGTTTAAGCATCTCGAAGTCTGCTACAGGTCTAGCAGAAATTGTCTGGGCAGTTCTGTTCAACTTTTTGAGATACAGTCAATTTTCTGCATCAAGGTATTTTAGTCACTGGCCATGGCTGAAAGCAGTGATGTATTCCGTATGTTGGCTGTTGAGGATAAGTTGGATGGTACCAACTACCCATTGTGGGCTTATATGATGCGACATGTATTGGTTGCAAAAGGATTGTGGAACATTGTGCAGGGTGTTGAAAGACGTCCTGTTACACCTCTCACTACAAGTACTACAAATACAGGTGCTGGAGCTGATGAAGATGGTGTCGAAGATGATATTCCGCAGATTCCTATTTGTGCTGCTGTTTCTGCTGCACCTACTGCAGAGCAGATTTGCTGGGATGGCAGAGATGCCCAGGCACATGCATTGATAGCTTTTTCTGTCAAACGTGCCATTATTCCTCACATTCGCTCTTGCAGAATAGCTAAGGATGCTTGGGATACACTTACCACATTGTACCAAGCTAGGAATGAGGCTCATGTTGCTTACCTCCGAGAACAATTGGAGAGTGAGCACATGAATGAAGGTGATTCTATGGACAATTTCCTAACGAAGATCAAAGACTTGAAGGAATAGTTGGTTTCTACTGATGAGGTTATACCAGATAGCTCACTTGTGCAGACCGTTCTGAATGGCCTTCTTGATTCATATCAGAGTTTTTCTTCTACTCTTTGGTTGATGATGAAAGGCAATCCAAATGCCTTATCATTTGAGGAGTTAGTCTCTGTTCTGTTGTTGGAAGATCAGTCCAGGCAAAACAGGTCCATTATGCGAGTTGCAGATCAAGCTTTCCTATCTAGTCAGAAGGGCAAAGGAAAATGGAGCTCTTCAACTAGTAAGCAAAAATCTGCTAATTCTGCATATTCGAAGAAGGAAGATAAAGATGAGAAGAAATCAAGAAAGCAGAAATTGTTTTGTAAGTACTGTAAAGGGAATGATCATATCATAAAGAACTGTCCAAAACTGGCTGCAAAAGAGGAAAAGAAGAAAGAGGCTGGAATGGTTGTTGCAGAGGCCTCTACACCAAAAATAGAGTCTGCAAATCTTGTGCAGGAAGAACAATGGGCGTTTACTACTGTCTGCAGTTTTGACCCATCTTCTCATGAGCAGTGCATGTCTGCAGTAGACTCAGATGTTTGGTATTTTGACAGTGGGGCGACCAAACATATTACCTCGCAACACAGTTTCTTCTCTTCACTCGAGCCTGCCCCTACAGGGAATACTGTTACATGCACCAACAACTCCTCTTATCCTATTATGGGAGTTGGTAAGATCATTTTGACTACTGTTGATGGTAGTTCTTTCACTTTGTCAGATGCTTTATTTGTGCCAGGGATCAAAAAGAACCTGTTATCAGTTTCTGCATTAGCCAAGATTGGCTTGGTTGTGAAATTTGTTGATGACAGGTGTACAATTCATGATCTGTCAAATGGTGATGTGATTATTGCTTCTGGCATTTTATGTCGTGGGCTGTATAAGCTCATAGACTATGAAAGATCTGAAAATGATTTGGCATGTGTAGTAAATGATTCTCAGGCTATGTCAGATGCAAAGCTTTAGCATGCATGCTTTGGTCATCTGAATTTTGCTAGTTTGCTACGCCTGCAGAAATCTGAGATGGTGTCCTCTTTGCCCAAACTTGAGGCACCTGGAAAACATGTTTGTGAAGGCTGTATTTTGGGCAAAATGCAGCATTCCTCCTTTCCAAAAGATGGTTCAGTTCGGGCTACATAGAAATTGCAGCTTGTACATAGTGATGTCTGTGGTTCTATGCAGACATCCTCTTTTGGAAATTACCTTTACTTCCTGACTTTCATTGATGATTTTTCTAGGCATGCATGGGTATATCCACTCAAGGAAAAGTCCGAAGTGTTCATGATGTGCTTTAAACAATTTTTGGTTTTGGCTGAAAATCTGTCAGCATGTAAAATGGGCACCCTCCGTTCTGATCGAGAGGGGGAATATATGTCTTCTAATTTTAATGCATTTCTGGTTGAACGTGGGATAAAACACCAGTGTACAGTGCCGTATACACCTCAATAGAATGGATTTGCTGAATGGAAGAACAGATCTCTCATGGAGATAGCGAGGTGTATGGTCAAGAGTCAGGCTTTACCTCATAGTTTCTGGCTTGAGGCTATCATGTGTCCAGCATATGTACTGAACAGGTGTCCCACTAAAGCACTACAGTCTATCACTCCATATGAGGCTTGGCATGCTGCAAGCCATCTGTTGCACATCTGCATGTTTTTGGTTGTTTGGCATATGCACTAGTGCCTGAACAACATCGCAAGAAAATTGGATGATAAGGCAGTAAAATATATTTTTGTTGGGTACAGTTCTAAAAGTAAAGGTTATCGTCTGTATCATCCACAGACTAAACGCATTCTGGTTAGCCGTGATGTTGTCTTTGTGGAAGATGCTATTCAACCATTGCTTTCATGTATTAAGGAGACATCTGTTAGCTCCAAAGACATGTATGATACTTTGATGCCTCTTTTTACAGGTGGAAAGTCTAGTGCTGGTCCTAATGAGGCAACTTCTCAGCCTTTGCAGGTTTCATATGATGATGTAGATCATTCTATTTCTGATGCAGATTTACATGATGCACTTATTAATGAGAGAGCTGGTATTGAGCAAGCAAAAACTATGCCAAAATGGCTAGTGCAGACTTTGCGTGACAACAAATTAGATGCACCTTTGTCATATCGTACTCGTTCAAGCTCTCATAGTGCCTCCTTTGCATCAGATTGCTATGCTATGGCTGCGTCTAGTCTCTGTGATGAGAATGAGCCTGTTTTGTTTGATGAAGCACAAAATTCAGAAAATTGGATGGATGCTATGCAATCTGAATATGATGCAATAATGAAGAATGGTACTTGGTCTTTATGTGACTTGCCTCCTGGCAAGAAGGCCATTGGCACTAAGTGGGTATACAAGCTGAAGCGTAAACCTGATGGTACAGTTGACAGGTATAAGGCAAGGCTTGTTGCAAAGGGTTATGCGCAGGAAAGAGGCATTGATTTTGATGAGACCTTTGCACCTACATGCCGTATGACTACTGTTCGGAGCATTTTTGCACTTGCAGCCTATCATGGTTGGAATGTACATCAGTTGGACATTAAAACTGCATTTTTGAATGGTGACTTGCATAAAGAAGTGTATGTTTTTCAGCCCCGCGGCTTTGTGCAGAAAGGGCATGAAAACCAGGTGTGTAGGTTAAAGAAGGCATTATATGGTTTGAAGCAAGCACCACGTGCTTGGTATGAGAAGATACATGCCTATTTGGTTGCACATGGTTTTGAGAACAGTCCAACTGAAAGCACCTTATATGTTAAGCGTGCTAATGATGTGCTTCTGATCATCGTTGTCTATGTTGAGGACATGCTGCTCACTGGTCCTATTGAGAAGCATATTGTTGATTTCAAGGCTGATTTGCATGCCTCATTTGAGATGTCTGATTTGGGGCATTTGCATCACTATTTGGGCATTCAGTTTATGCAAGTTGATGGTGGAATGGCTTTGTGTCAAACGAAATATATTGACACATTATTGGAGCGTTTTGGCCTTGAAGATTGTAAGCCTATTGCCACTCCTATGGAGACATGTTTACAATTGAGTCTTCATGATGCTGGAGATGCATTTGATGTTCTTCTCTATCAACAGGCTGTTGGATGCTTGATTTACTTATGCAGTACTCGGCCAGATATTCAGTTTGTTGTCTCACAGATGAGCACGTTTATGCATTGCCCAAGAGTCATGCATTGGAAGACGGTTAAGTGCATCTTTCGCTACTTGAGTGGTACTCGGCTACTTGGGTTGCTTTATCCCGGGGGGGATCACTACCGCCAGATTTGCATGCTTTTTCTGACTCAGATTGGGCTCGTTGCTATGACACTCGTGTGTCCACCAATGGTTTTTGCTTCATGCTTGGTAGCTCATGTATATCTTGGTTGAGCAAGAAGCAGCCTACTATGGCCACTTCCAGTTGTGAGGCTGAGTATAGGGCAGCTTTCACAGCGATTGTTGAGTGTGTGTGGCTCAGACGCCTTATGGCTGATTTGGGTGTTGGCCAGTCTTCTGCCACCACCATCTTCACTGATAGTCAGAGCGCATTGGCAGTTGCGAGGAACCCTGTGTTCCATGCTCGCACTAAGCACATTGAGGTGCATTATCACTATGTCAGGGAGAGGTTCTCTGCTGGGGAGATCAGCTTGGCATATCTGCCCACACAGGAGAACATTGCAGACCTTTTCACGAAGGCTCTGCCTAGGGAGAAGTTTGAAGCTTTCCGCAAAGCTTTGGGCTTACTTCCTTTTGTGGAGTGACTTCCACATAGCTTGGCACTTCCTTATACATGAGTGCTAGCTACTTGTTCACCGCATCACTCCCAGGGGGGATTTGTTGATATATTTAGGTAGTGATGTGTGTGAACACACTAGGACCGCCGGGGCACTTTTTTCCCCCTTTAGGAGGTTTTTTTCCCTCGGCTTGTATATACGCCTATTGCCCTAATGGGCTACTTATCTTTGTACCTTCTCTAGTGATACATTCAGTATTGTGTGTTTGTGCTCCAAGCTTCTTCGTCTTCCTTGTGCTATTCCCATGCTTTGGTAGATGTCTAACTCCAACACCATCTCTATAACGGGAACTAGGTTTATGGTTTGCTTAGAGGAATGTTATTATGTGGATTGGAGATGAGAACTACTAGTATGTGATGATGGGGAAGATCTCCCTTTGAAAACTCTTCTTGAATGGCCAAGAATTAGAAAAAGGCTCATCATCCATAGAGTATAATTTCTACAAGGCTCCGAAGAGATATTTAGAGTATATCTCTTAGTTAACACATGATGACTATAACTATGGCTGTACTTGTTATTTATTGATTCCATTCTCATGGGTTTTCCTTGATATGGGAGTCTGATTCTCCACGAGTTAGAAAAGAAACTTTCTGGAAGATTATGTCTTCTTAATTTTTTGGAGAGCAGAACTAGAGGAATCCATTGAATTTCTTTTAAGGGAAAGGGAAAGTGGAATGCATTCTATTGCTACATCCATCTTCCTTAGAAGAATGATGAGAGTATTATGCTCTTTAGATTGTCTAGATAGGAGTGACACTATCTTTTCAAAGACAATAGGGAGTTGAGATAGTCAATGGTTAGATTGAGTCTCATTTGATGACTCTAGAAAGAAGTGGTTACATTTAGTCCTAGTGATGGTCTTCAACTAGCTGACTAGTTCTAGTTGTTGGCATTAGGGAGACTAGGGATCATTAGTGACTTTTCTCTGTAGGGTTATTATGAGTTAGGGATAAGTTTGACCTTTTTGATTACCAAAATCTCAGTTGGTGTTTCATCATGAGGATGATGATTGAGCATCAATTATGAGAATGGGTACTTAGGGATTTCCTGAATCTCAAAAGGAATTCTTTTTGCATTCATTTGGAAAACTAGAAGGAAGAGAAAATGATAGAGTTTGCATTAGTGCCAATAGATGCTCTTCCAATAGAACATAAGTCAAATTTTATGGATGAAAAACCTAGTATTTCTTGGTTAGTGAGATATAGAGGATTCATTTTACTTCCAAGGATTTCTTTCATGAGAAATAAACAGATTACGAAATCGTTTTGATCAGATTATCACTTCTGACTACATTCAAGGATAGGAATACCTTGAGAGACATGAGAGCATCTGACACCTTAGTTCTAAAAGGGTTTGGAGTCACTTTTCTTATGGGACTTTGTTCTATATTTAGAGGATTTCATGGTTTATTTTCTCCATTGAGGTATGCTCAAGCCTATAAGCTTGGCACTTTACACATAATTTTCATACTATTATTCCTTAGAGTATACAACATATGGATTGAGATCATTTGGATGATATTGGAATCATGGGAGTGAGAGTTTGAAAGTTAGGTGTATTTGGGAGATACTAAGCACCACTTGGATGGTTTTCCACCTTTTAGATGATCTTTTATGAGACTTCTTAAGTGGAAGAATACTTGGAAACAACACATAGAGATGATAATGTATAATTTGTACATGAAACTCTGGGGATGCCTAGAGTAATTATATAGATCTATTTTTCGAGGACAAAAGTGTTTTCCAAGGGGGAAAATAATGTTATAAAGTAAGTTTTTGACACGTCGGTATGACAGGTTCATATGGATCTAAGATCGGATATCATTTGGTCATTAAAGTGTAGGATAGAAGTTCGGAGAGTAGACTTAAGTGAAGGTGCTTATGATCTCTAGACAAGCAAAGGTGCTTGGCCCTAGTGGTTAAGTCATATGGATGAGAAAGAAGAGGTCTTGGGTTCAGGTCTTATGAGAATCATGGGAGAGATTTTTTCCCAAGAGCTCTAGAGCCTTCTAGAAGCATCTACTTGAGTTAACTCTAGTTAACTAGGACACTTGATGCACATGTTGTTACATGGCCGACACTTGGATGGTTAGTATTCACCTACCATAGTAAGTAGTCCCTTGGATAGAGCTATATATAGAGTCATATGGTTGGGAGGAAAAGAGAGACTCATCTCTCTGTGTCGTCAATTTTTAGAATTGTACATTTTAATCACCAATTTTTAAAACCAACCTGATCTTGGCTAATGTTGAAATTGATAACAACTTTATCTTGATACCCGGCACAAATAAAGCATCTGGCAATGTCAAAGGACTACCATGAGTAGATATCAGAATGATCTTACCAACTCCCATGACATGATAAAAGGAGTTGTTGGCACATGCAATACTATTCCATGTAGGGGCCAGCTCAAATAAAGTGAAGAAATTGCACTGTGAGATAATATGTTTAGTTTCCCCACTATCAAAGTACCAAACATTGAGTCTACTACATATATACATTATTCATGAGAAGATGGGTCATAAGTGCAAACAATAGTAAATGCCCATTCTTCATTATGCACAAGACTAGCAGACTCTATTTTGAGTGTAGAGGCCTCTGCAACAACCATTCTAGCCTCTTTCTTCTTTGCATCTTTTGTAACTAGTTTTGGAAAACCCTTTGTGACATGATCATTTCCTTTATAGTACTTGCAAAAAAAATTTGACTTTTCTATTTTCTTCTCGTCTTTATCATCCTTCTATGATTGTTCAAAACTAGCATATTTCTATTTACAGTAGATGAGATCCATTTACCTTTGCCCTTCTAACTAGATAGGAAAGCTTGATTTGCAACATGCATAATGGACCTATTCTCCATAGACTGAGCTTCCTACAATAGAAGAGAGACTAACTCCTCAAATGTTAAGGCATTTATGTTGCCTCTCATCATCAATTGAAGAGTAGACACAAAACTTTGATAGGAATCTGGAAGACCATTCAGAAAATTCTGCATAAGTGAACTATTGGGCAAGACTTCATCAGCAGAAATCAATTGCTCCTTCAAATCTTTGATCTTTGTCAAAAAATTATCCATAGAATCTTCTTCATTCCCGTGCTCACTCTCCAACTGTTTTTGGAGATAATCAACATGAGCCTCATTCCTTTGTTAGTATAAAGTGGTAAGTGTATCCCAAGCATTCTTTGTTATTTTCCAAGAGCAAATGCAAGGAATAATGGCACGTTTGAAAGACAAGGCTATCAATGCATGTGCCTAAGCATCTCCGCCATCCCAATAAAGTTTCTTTGCAGTAGGTGCAATAGGAACCATAGCACAAACAAGAACCTGAAGAATGTCACCATCTTCAATGCCATCTGCATCAGCTTCAATAACTATGTTTGTAGGTGTACTAGGACATATTTTAACACACTGCACAATATTCCACAGTTCTTTTACAACTAATACATGATGCATCATATAAGCCCATAATGGGTAATTGCTACCATCCAACTTATCCTCAATAGCCAACATACCGAATACATCACTGCTTTCAGCCATGGCCACTAACTAAGATACCCTGATGCAAAAAAATTACTATATATTAAAATGTTGAATAGATCTACCTTGTGGAATTTTGCTAAACCTATAGCAGACTTTGAGCCACTTATATTGTCAAACCCAAACCTACACAAACACACACACACACACACATATATATACACACACACACACACACACACACACACACACACACACATATATATATATATATATATATATATATATATATATATATATATATATATATATATATATATATATATATATATATATATATATATACACATATACATATATATATATATATATATACACACACACACACACACACACACACACACACACACACATATATATATATATATATATATATATATATATATATATATATATATATATATATATATATATATATATATATATATATATATATATATATATATATATATATATATATATATATATATATATATATATATATATATATGTATGTATATGTTTGGCACAAAAAGCTGAAATTGCCTGCATAAGTACTACGATAGTGCGTTTGGAGGTTGAAACAAGCTTAAGATTGTGACTTCAACACCAAAAAGGGAAGCCATTTTGAACTCCTAATTGCCTTTAGTATGCTCACCAATTTTTATTTGATTCTAAGACTGTGACTGGAGGGATGTTGACGATGCCCTAGATGAAGCAGTGATCTGATACCAATTGTTGGAGTTTTAGGTGTGTGGAAGCATGCAAATAACACAAGGAAGAAGAAGAAGCTTGGAGCACAACACACAATACTGAATGTATTACCAATAGAATGTACAAAGATAAGTGACCTACTAGGGTTATAGGTGTATATACAAGTGGGGGAAAAAATCACCTAAGAGGGAAAAGAGTGCCCTGACAGTCCCAGTGTGTTCACACACATCACTACCTAAACATATCAACATCCACAATGTTAAGGAAGACCCCATTGCTTCACCCAATAACGCTTGCTTCCAATTGACTTGTCCCTACACCAACATGGTTCTCCCAAGGGCCCACGAAATTGACATTGACTTGGGGCATGAAAAGAAGAGGTGTCCCAAGTTGTGATTGCCATGAAGGCACTGTTTACACCATGGAGGGGCTCAAAAACTTTTGTTAGCTTTTACATTGGTCCGAATTCCCCAGTGGAGAATTTGACACATAATAACTCATTTTCTTATCTCGATGAGGGGATTCCAAAGGGATTGGAGCTTAAGATCCCACCTAAAACTCAGCCAATCCGAAAACTATCTACTATTAAATGTGACATGAAAGTCCAGATTCTTCTTGAATCTCAAACTTTTATCAAGACTATGGATGTTGTGCCATCTAAGACCCTCAAGGTGAGGGATTCATTCCCATTAAGGAGATGAGTACTCGAGCACTCTTGAACATTGAAGATGCTCTGCAACGGGCACCATTCTTCATAGTCCACTCTCGTCACCAATGGGTGTTTCCACAAACAAACACCTTTGTTCAAAAACTTTGTAGCTTTCTAGAGTTTCCAAGATTCAACACCTCTGATGCCCTTGATAACAAACCTGATCAAATCATTTTGTCTTATAGCAGCTGTCCATTTCCAATCTTAATTAATCTTGATATACTATCTCAACTTGTTCTAACTCTTTCAGAAAGAGAAAACTAAGCTTGAGCCTCTAGAAGTCACCTAATAGAGAGAAAAAAAGAGTTAGGGGATTCTAAAGGGATTGGAGCTTAAATCCCACCTAAAACTCAACCAATCCAGAAACCCTCTCCAATTAAGTGTGACATGAAAGTCCAGATTTTTCTTGAATATTGAAGTTTTATCAAGACTATTGATATTATGCCATCTAAGACCCTCAAGGTGAGGGGAGTCATTCCCAATAAGGAGAGGAGTCCTTGAGCACTTCGAAGCATTGAATATGCTCTATAATGGGCACCATTATTCATAGTCCACTCTCCTAGCTGAGTCAATGTCCTCTAATCTAATCCATTGGCATGTTTCTTTAGTCTAGAGGTGCTTCCACAAATGAAAACCTTTGTTCCAAAGCTTCCTAGCCTTTTGGAGGTTTCAATATATAACACCTCTGATGCCCTTGATAGTGAACGAGATCGAATAATTCTATCTAATATCGGTAGCCCATTTCCAATCTTTGTTGATCTTAACAAATTAATTCACCTTGTTCCAACTCTTCCACAAAGAGAAAACTAAGCTCAAGCCTCTCAGAGTCCCCTAATAGGGGTCAAACAAAAGAGTGAGAAGATCAAGACCATTCCACCTTGGAAGGCCCACAAGCCTAAGAGTGCTCTTTTTTTTAAAAAGCTTTGCCCAAGAGGCATCCTTACTGCTCCATGCTTTAATCAACCATTTGGCGGCTAACGTATTGGTCATTCCTTCAATGCCAAGAATACCCAAACCATCTTGATCTTTTTGGCTTATGCAAGTAGCCCATTTGATTTTGGGGCCACCCTTCTATTAGGGTCTCCCATCCAGAGAACGTTTTTGCAAATTCTTTCCAATTTGACAATCTCTTGGTCCTTTGTGTTTCTATATTTCAGTAGTGTTGTGGGTGAACACACTAGGACTACCGAGCACTTTTTTCAATCTTTAGGAGGTCTTTTCCCCTAGCTTGTATATATCCATATAATCCTCTTGCATTGGAAAGGTTGTATGTTGTCAAAGATATAACAGTTTAGTTAGGATCGATTCAATCTCATGTGGAGGATCATGAGTTGGTTGCACATACTCTCAATGGACTCAAGTACAATGAGAGATGGAAACCATTCATTACTTCTATTTATGTTGGAAGAGATTTACCATATTTGGATCAGCCTGTAGCCCTCATGGTCATGAAGGAGATGAATCGAAATGGCTCTACTTCAAATGAAAGAAGAGCTCAAGGCGCAACTCTCTATGCAAGATCATCAAGAGGAGGAAGTAGAGGTAAAAGAGGTTTGAATAGAGGTTGAGGAAGAAGGAGTGTTGACCAAGGGACTTCAAGTGGATCCTTCAACACAAGAGGAAGAGGAAGATCAAGTGTTAGAGATATGAGAGGCTACTACAACTACAATCAAACACAAAGGAGTAAAGATAACAACAATTGATACACATGTGGAAGGTGTGGACGCTATGCCAAAGACTACTATCAAAATGAGAATAATCAAGGTGGTAATCGAAGAGGAGGCTACTCAAGAAGAGGTAAACAACAAGGAAATCATGTAGTTGAAGGTAAAAGTGATGATTATGATTCTCTTCTTACGGAGAATATAGAAATTAAGATCAATTGCAATAGTGACGTATGGTATGCAGATATGGTTTCTCTAACCATATGTCTCATGATGCTTTATGGTTTTCAAATATGCATAATCCTTCATGTAAAGATCATGTTGAAACAATGATGATACAACACATAAGATTATGCAGGTTCAAGATGTTTTCATGCAGGATAAATGCAAAAAGAATCGCTTGAATCATGTGAAGTGAGATCAAAATTTGATGTGAAATTGGAAAAGTGTATATTTATTGGATATGTAGATACTCAAAGAGGATATAGATGTTATAATCCTCATTCCAATAAGGTGGTTGTTTCAATATATGTTAACTTTGATGAGTCACATTCATGGTATCCAAATAAGAAAAGCTACCAAGTCATAGATGGTGAGGAAGAAGATATTAATGAAGGAGATGAGTGCTACCTCAGCCCATAGGAACTTTAATTGATGAGAAGAGTAGTTTCGATGAATAAAGAGAGCTACCTTTGAGTGGAAGATCAAGGCAAGAGTCACCTCCAAGTGTTAAAAGCAGAGGTAAACTCAAAATTGTTGAATTTAATGATGAAGGAGAAGAAGTTGGTAGTATATATGAGTATGGGGAGTCATCAAAGGTTCCTAATAAAAAAGAAAAAACACCTACATTAGAGGTAAGAAGAACTTCAAGAGTGAGTAAAAAACCTCAAAGGTATACCTGTGAATCTTTTATGAATACTCATTATGCTTTTATGACAAAGATTGAGCATCAAAATGAACCTACATGTTATGATGAGGCAAAAGGAGATGAAAAGTGGGAGAAAGCAATGAAAGAAGAAGTGGATGCAGTACAAGATAACAAGACTTCAACTTTAGTTCCAAATACACCAAAACAAAAGGTAATTGGCTACAAGTGGGTTTTTCATATTAAAGGAAATAGTGATGGTAGTGTATCAAGATATAAGGCTAGACTTCTAGCAAAAGGATAATATGCTCAAACTAAAGGATTGAACTATGAGGAAACATTTGCGTCAGTAGCAAACATAGTCACAGTAAGGACTTTTTTGGCTTTAGCTACAAGTAAAAGATGAAACGTATTTCAATTAGACATAAATAATTCCATAATCAATGGCCACTTAAGTGAAAAAGTATATGTGTCACAACTAGATGGTTGTGTGGATGCAAAATGTCCTAATCATGTATGCAAGTGAAAGAAGGCATTGTATGGTATTAGCCAAGCACCAATGGCATGAAATGCAAGGTTGATAAAGTACATTATGATATAAGAATAACATGAGTCATGTTGATCCTTCACTTTATGTAAAAGTATACTTACAGATCCTTCACTCACAAATCTTTAAAGTATACTTATAGATTCTTTCTTTAAATTTCTTATTCGTATATGAGCATGCTTCTACTTTTTTGGAGCCCTCTCTAGTATTGAGAGTGGCCTTTGGTTAGTTCTACCTCAGGACACCTAAGTTTTCAATAAAGATTTTTCCCTTTTGGCTGGATGAATGTTTTGAAGATTCTTCTAAGTCCTAACCAAATGATGTGTTCTGTGTCCATGATCACAATCCTCCAACACTTGGCTGATGAGGAGTAGGTGGCAAAGGCCCAGTTCAGTGCACCAATAATCTCTTGCTGGGCTAAGGGGAATGAGAAGGTCTTTGGATTCGCATGAAACCAAGGAGCTTTCTTGACATTGACAACCAACTTGAAGGAAAGCATAATTAGGTAGTGATGAGAGAGAACAAGGTCCACACATTGAGAGAGGGAAGGGTTTCTCCACTAATTGATGTTATTCTCAGTAATATAGCTCGTGTCAAGTCTAGCTTTCTACAAGTCAACTCCAAACTGGAGGTTCAACCAAGAAAAACCAACCTCATCTTTGATCTCCACCAGATCTATGTGGAGCTTGACTTGGTCCCAAAAATTCTTCTCATGACCATCAATCACCCACCCTCTATTCCCCATCTATCAAAAAGAGCCTGCACCATATTAAAGTCCCCACAAAGAAAAATGTTGAAGGACAGAGAGTCCAAGGATTGCCAAGTGGAAATTTGTTCCAAATAAATATTTGAAGCATACACAAAGACTATGGTGAACTATAGAGGACCCTCAAGTGAAGCACCAATTCACCAATGGTTTTGATATGTCTGGGCATCCACAATTCTAGCATACCAATTCCTATTAATGTCAAGAACTGAGCCAGTGTTTCCCTTTGGATGCACGGTGGAGAGCCATACATGTGATGACAAAGCAGATTTCCATCTCTTTTGAAGGTCCTCCTTGTCAATTTTGATCTCTTGAAGATAGATAAAGTCCGAGTTTTGGCTTTTATCGTGGATCCACTAGCCAATAACAGCCACTCTTGAGGGGCCAAACAATCCTCTAACCTTCAAAGAAAGGATTATCATTATTCGAGGTCCTTGTCCATGTTTTTCTTGTTTTTCTCATCATCCTTTTTCTTCGAGGTGGATGGGTCTTGACACTGAAGTTTACCCTTAAGGGGGCTTTTAAACAATATCTAAGCTAGTTTTTTTCCTTTGCGAGAATTCTTCTTCCAAAATGAGTCCAATATCCTTTTGGGAATATTGGATCCAATGATCGAGCTCTCATTGTCCTAGTTATAGTTATTGTGGGTGGTAAATCCATGCTTTTTGCTAGTGGTGTATCCTTCTTATTCTTCCTCCTTGCAAGTTGAATTCTTTAGAGTTTTCCCATCATTGCAATAGTCATAGTGATTCATTCCCATAGGGTAATCCAAAAATTGACCTCCTTCTCCAAGTTGCAAAAAATATTTGTTTCCGCAGTCGTGCAAGAGGGACTCTTCTCACCAATAACCTTAAGGCTTCTTCACCTTCTTTATCTCACTTCCTTGAAGCCTTTTGGCTTCATCTCCATGATTTCAGTTTCCTTCCTTTGATCAGCATCCAAAGGATGATCTTTCGACATGCTTTGGTCCATTGAAGCTTATTTGATCCCCGTTACATTAGCTTTTTACCCTTAAGGAGGCTTTTCCATAATATCTAAGCTGATTTTTTTCCTTTGTGAGAATTCTTCTTGCAACATGAGTACAGTATCCTTTTGGGAATATTGGATCCAATGATCGAGCTCTCATTGTCCTAGTTATAGATATTGTGGGTGGTGAATCCTTCCTTTTTGCTAGTGGTGTATCCTTCCTAGTCTTCCTCCTTGCAAGTGGAATTCTTTAGAATTTTCCCATCATTGCAATAGTCATAGTGATTCATTCCCCTTTGGGTAATCCAAATAATTGACCTCCTTCTCCAAGTTTCAAAAAATATTTGTTTTCAATGTCGTGCAAGAGGGACTCTTCTCACTAATAACCTTAAGGCTTCTTCACCTTCTTTATCTCACTTCCCTGAAGCCTTCTGGATTCATCTCCATGATTTGTGTTTCCTTCCTTTTATTAGCATCCAGAGGATGATCTTCATACATGCTTTGGGCCATTGAAGCTTCTTTGTTCCCCGTTATATTAGCTCTTTCTGGATTTTATGGATTTCTATGTCAAAGGACATTCTTTTATTCTATGGATCTATAATCCATAGCGAAAGCAAGCATTTGGAAGCTTCTTGTATATAATTTCTTGCTCCATGTGTTCTCTTCTCGAATGTCTATGGAAGTTTTGGAACTCAGATCTTTGCGTAAATCTGCTTCCACACAAATATGTGGGTGTTATCTTGCATTGAATGAGTGTTTTGCACCTTCATAAATGAAACCCCCAATGTCTTATCTCGATGCAAGATGCTGATCAATGGGGGATACAATTTCCCTTATGAATCCATATAGGAAAAAGGATAGGTTTGGGAGCTCAATCCAAAGCGGATAATGCACTAGCTTTGACCTATTTGGAATAAATTCAAGAAACCATTTAAAAAGGCACAATAGTTCTCCATACTTGCCAAGTACCAATTTGAAAGCTTGGAAGGCCATATCACCATTTTCAAAAACCAACGCCATATCGTTATTTGCAAAGCTAGCAAGAATTAGCACTTGTTGACAATCAAGCCATGAGGGAACCACTCCTTACGGAACCATGGTTGCAAGGAATATAAAAGGGGTTTAGGACCAAAGAACTGATTGATGAGACATGTTCTCTTAATATCTTCCTACTTTGTCAAAATATCCTCCATTGGAAGGGAGATGAGTAGGGGCTTAACATCAAAAATCTCTAAAGAAGAACTGAAGGCTTTGTCCTCCAATGGTGGACCCACATTACTCACCACCAATGAGTGGGAGATACTAGCCATGAAAAGCAAAGCAGTTGACAGACAAAGAAATCCCAAGCCTAACAAGTGAGCCCAAAAATTCTTAGACCGTCCAACAGTGAATGAATATCTAAAGGTCTACTCTCGCAACTCTCTTTTAACAGTTGAATTCATTATGAAGATAAGATGACCTAGGATAGATTCCAAGGGGAGGGGGCGCATGATTGACCAAGGGGGGACATGATAGACACTACCCTCATGCTTCACGATAGAAATGCTTCAATAGCTCTACTTTCTTTGATATTGTAGCTAAGTAATTGTTCCAGATCACATTTGTTTTGTATGTTTCCATATTTACATGTATGAAACTTGTTTTGTACTTAACCCTTTCTTTGATGTGTAGCTTAGTGGCTAGTGCACATAACGAACCAATGATCTTCAAGGGGGGGTCATGATAGACAAAAACTTTTAGTTGTTTTCCTTTTCTTCTTGGAATGTTGATTTGAATGCTCATTTGAGGTTTGTAATCCAAATTCATAGTTGCTGTCATCTTCCTTTTTTGCATCATGTTGTGCTTTATTTGTGTTGGCATTGGTTCTTAGTCCACCACCTCTACCGTCTAGTGCCTGTCTGTTGTGGCCTTCACAAAAATCTACTTGGGCTTCCAAGTCTGCGTAGACTTACTTCGTCCAAATTTATTTTCTCTCACTTCTGATAGAAAGCAAGAGCCTATTCATTGTTAGTGTGAACATGTAACTAGATCTTATGTAGTGTTTCACAACAATGAGCTTATAAGCTACCAATAGCCCCCTTTGATTCACTCTCCTTTTCCTATTTTGACGTTTTCCATTAAATGATCTTAGTTGTCAATGACAATCTAATTTCCATTCTTTGTTTTGCTCACTTACAAACTCCTTAAATTGTATGAAGGACCCATTTGTCTTTCTCGTGGTTTCTTCATATCATGTATAGTTTATAAGTAAATGATTGATCATAGACCTACAAAAATTACCATAATCAGCTTATTAGGACCATTTTTGTAGTGTCTTGGTCCTCTCCAAGAACCCCTTTGAAATGGCTATATACAAAATTGTAATTCATCCAAATGTGGCTAGATGGTTATTGAAGATATGATTTAGAGATTTACTCCTATGGATCATGTTGATACTAGAGTCTCGAACATTGGAAGCGAAAACAAAAATTTTCTCAAAGCTGTGCAGATGTAACAACAAGGTCCTTTCTCAATGTTTGACAACCAAATATTCATAGCTAACCCCAAACTTATTGTAGATGACAAAGGTAAGACAAAAAATTTGAAGATGGTAGAGATGAACATTCTAAAGATGAGGACAAGGATAATCATGGAAGAAGATTAAGTGAGACTCTGATATTGAAGACAATGATGATAGTATGCTAATAATTGATAGGTCCTCCCTTAACAACTGGCATAATCATCTCAATGAGAAAGTTGTGATTGGTATTTGCCATGGGCCTAGGTCATCTCAAGAAGTCCTTAAAGCTTAGATAAAGGCTAATTGGGAAAGTCATGGTCTGCATGTCAAACATGTTCAATACTTGCCAAACAATTTTTCCTTATTCTTTTTTGAAGATTCTAATAGTGCAAGGCATGTCATACCTAAAGGACATTGGCTAATAAGAAATACTCCTATCTCTTTTTTTAAATGGCATCGTGGTTTTAACCCTAGAGGTCCTAAACCTACTAAGTTTCCTATGTGGATAGAATTCCCTTATTTACTTGTTGATTTCTACCCTTGGGTAGAACATCTTGGAAGACTCATAAGTAAAGTCCTTGGTCAAAGTACCAAAAATAGTTTCAATCCCAAGTTGGACCCTCAAATATTGGTGAAAGTGGATATAGCTATTAAGAGTTCTTTGATCTTGAAAGACTCGGATGAATGCAAAATTCATGAAAAAAAAGGTTTTACATAGGAATCTTCCTCATGCTTGTTTTCATTGCTACAAACAAGGGCATTTGATAAAATACTTCCCCCTTATGGTTAATAAAAGTGACCCTAGCATTAATGTAAAGGATATTGACAAGTATCAAGATAAGGAAAAGACTAAGGATGGTAGTACTAATCTAGGAACTTCTTTCAAGAAGGCCAATCCAAAAGGTCAAAAAAAAATAGTAACTGGATCAATAATTTTGATGTCTTATTAGCAAATGTTTATAATCCCTTTCAAGACTTGGAAGATGGTACTTATGTTGATGATGCAGATGCTTTTGAAATACTAGAGTCTCACAACAAGGAGGAAGGTGAAACCCAAGCATGTAAACAAGAAGATGAGCACTAGGATAACCCTAATAATGAAGGGTGGAAATCAAGTTTCTAGTGGGAGTTCAGGTAACTCTTCTGCCCACTCATCCTCAAACGATGAGCAATATGGAAAAAAATAGCACCATGTAGTTACCTTTACTAAGCATTTGAACCAAATTGATAAGGAAAATATTAAAAATTTACAATCCACTAAGGATAACTTTGATGATGTGGTCATGCCACGAGATCCAGTTACCAAAATGCAGGTGCAAGAAAAAGGAAAGAGTAAAAGAAAGGAAGTTGTTAGAGTTTTTGTTTTTATTGCTCTAGTGGTTTCCATGATGTAATTCTTAATGGTTGTGTTACATTTTGCTAGAAGGTAAAGAAAAACTATTCTGATTCGTTGTTATTTTGATGGATCTGATCGAAATGGTATCTCTTAATTTGAAAGGTCTTACTGACCAAGTTCATGGTAAGGTTTTTAGCAATTAGATGAAAGACATCTCCCTTGCTCATGATATAATCTATCTGCAAGAGCTTAAGGTTGGGGGATTCAGTTTACAAGCCAACCTTGAAATTGCTTCTAGTAGTCACACTTGGTTCTATACTAGTCATTCCAATGGTAAAGGTAGAGCTTCTATTGGTATTGCTTCTAATCTTAGTCACCTTGTGGATGATTGTTGTTAGTGTTTATGCTTCTAATACTTATTGTGATAGAATCGATTCTTGGGATGAGCTTTCTAATATCGAATTCTTCTTGGGGATTTTAACATGGTCAATGATGCTTCTGAAAGAATAGGAAATAGAGATAATATTATCCAAGGAATAGAGCAGAGTAGATGGTTCAATATGATTAATTCTCCTAATCTTCTTGGTTGCTCTGTTAATTTTGGTCATACGTGGAACAATAAAAATGTGGACAAGACTCTTTTTGCTAGATTGGATAGAATGTACATGAATATTATTAGAAATCAGGATTTGTGGCATATTAGTAGCAAGAAAAATCTCTCTCTCCAATTTTCTAATCATGCCCCTTGGTTGCTAAGATGTATAGAAATTATCTTGATTATAAATTTAGCTGGCCCCACATAGATGCTTCCCTTCTCAGGATCCCCTATATCAAAGAGCAAAGTAAGAACATTTTTAACTCTCATTTCTCCTATAGCATCTCTCCTTTTGTGGCTTGGGAAAGGTCTATAAAAGACATTCAAAAGTTTTTTTTACCAATTATAAGCTCAAAGCCAAGGAAATTAGGTACAAAAGTGTCTCTGCATGACATAGGTGCTGGAAAACAGCTCACTAAGTACACTAGTATCCTTTTTGGGAATGTTCATTCTAGAATTTTTATGAATGGTCACATTTATACCCCCTTTAGACTCTACAGATCTATTAGACAAGGCTTCCCCCTTTGCCCCTCTTCTCTTTGCCATCACCAATGATGCCCTTGGGTGGCTTGTTAGAGACTATATGGTTCAAGGTACTATTAAAGTCATAGAGATCCCTGATGCCCCATCCCAACTAGGATTGCAAATGTTTGCTGATGATACAAATATAATAACTAGGGATGAAAATCTATCTGCTAAAAAATTCCTTAAGTGTTTGAATCTTTTCAATACTACTAGTGGATTGATTCTCAATCATGTGATTGTGTGAAAGAAATTTAGTGTTACATCATCAAGGAAGGGAGTGTATTTCATCTTTTGGGCATTCCTATGGGCATTAACATTTCCTATGAGAGATGGAATTTGATCTTACTAAATAAATTTTGTAATAGGATATTCAAATGGATCACTTTACATCATAATTTGTCTAAAAGATTTTTAGTTTTGAAACATTATATTATGCCTTATCTAACATTCTTTGTAGATCGTTGGTTGCTAAGCAAAAAGAAGATTTCTTAAGCCATTGCTTTGGCTAGAAGGTTCCTTTGGGGAGGCTTTCAATTCACCAATCGGGTACCTAAAGTTTCTTGGAGTATATGTTGTATGAGGAAAGATGATGGTGGATTAGGGTTAATATGTCCTACCAAAATGGCCACTCAAATGGCAGCTAAGTGGATTCTGAGATCTACTTAGTCTAATGATTATTGTGCTTGGCTAATAAAGAGAAATGTTGATCAATTTTATGTTAAACATCACAAGAATTGGATCATCAATAACTAGGTGTTGGATATTGTAGTTTCTCCTCTTATTTTTATGCACAAAGGAAGTAAAATAATTTTTTCTTTTTGGAATTTCTAGATGAAAGTGAAATGTGATTATTCTTTTCTTGATTATTTTCCTAAAATTTTATCCTTTTTCTTACACAATTCTCTGATACAACTGAAAAGATATTTGGACCACTTTGGAGTGCAGCAAAATTTTGCAAGTGTCGAGGAGGATATAGTCCCTAGCCTCTTACAAGATCTTAAAGAGCTAAGGAAAAAAGAAGAAAAATCTACTCTCTTGTGCATGATATGCCATCAATAGGGACATCCACATGCAGAATACTAAACAAGATCATTTGAGAGTTATACAAAAAGATGTTGCATGAAGCCAAAGGTTGCTACTACTTAAAGGGGATAGTAGAACTACAACCCACCACATCCTGGGGAAAACAAGCCATGACCTCCCAGAGCTCCATCTCAATGGCATGGCCAATGGCTACCACATAGAGCTCCATCCGCAGGAGTTCCATGTTTTCACTCTTCTCCATCCAACTCTAGCAAGTAGAATGGGTTCATTGATTAGACTAGAGGAATTAGGAATAGACCAAGGCATCCAATCATGTGCTATCAATGTGGAGATTATGGACACTTCCAAAGTAGGTGCTCTTTATTGAAAATTATGCCCATGTGTAAACTACTCAGACTTGTATGATCATTATACCAAGGATTGTCCAAATCAGGCTTCCTCAGACGAAGCAAATAATTCATTCCATGTTCTGTTAAGGGGATTCTCCCATGGTACAAACCACTTAGATTGCCCACTTCTCATGTTTATAGTATTGTCCAAATCAGGCTTCCTCGGACGAAGCAAATAATTCATTCCATGTTCTGCTAAGGGGATTCTCCCATGGTACAAACCACTTAGATTGCCCACTTCTCATATTTAAGTAGTGATGTGTGTGAACACACTAGGACCGCCGGGGCACTTTTTTCCCTCTTTAGGAGGTTTTTTTCCCTCGGCTTGTATATATGCATATTGCCCTAATGGACTACTTATCTTTGTACATTCTCTAGTAATACATTCAGTATTGTGTGTTTGAGCTCCAAGCTTCTTCTTCTTCCTTGTGCTGTTCGCGTGCTTCCGTAGACATCTATCTCCAACAATTGGTATCAGAGCAGGACGTCGCTTCATCTAGCGTGCCGTCGACACTCCTTAGTTTGCAATCTCAGAATCGCACGAATTTTGGTGAGCATACTCAGCGTGTTTTCGAGATCAAAACAGCTTCCCTTTGTGGTGCCGAAATCGTGATCTGAGCTTGTTTCAACCTCCGAACGCACTATCACAGTGCTTGTGCAGGCTATTTCGTCTTTTTGTGCCAAAGGTATATAATAGTTTTTGTTCACCAGTTTAAGCATCTCGAAGTCTACTACAGGTCTAGCAGAACTCGTCTGGGCAGTTTCGTTCACCTTTTTGAGATACAGTCAATTTTCTACATCAAGGTATTTTAGTCACCGGCCATGGCTGAAAGCAGTGATGTATTCCGTATGTTGGCTGTTGAGGATAAGTTGGATGGTACCAACTACCCACTATGGGTGTATATGATGCGACATGTATTGGTTGCAAAAGGATTGTGGAACATTGTGCAGGGTGTTGAAAGAGGTCTTGTTACACCTGTAACAACAGGTATTGCAAATACAAGTGCTGGAGCTGATGAAGATGGTGTGGAAGATGATATTCCGCAGATTCCTGTTCGTGCTGCTGTTTCTGTTGCACCTACTGCAGAGTAGATTTGCTAGGATGGCAGAGATGCCAAGGCACATGCATTGATAGCTTTGTTTGTCAAACGTGCTATTATTCCTCACATTCGCTCTTGCAGAATAGCAAATGATGCTTGGGATACACTTACCACTTTGTACGAGGCTAGGAATGAGGCTCGTGTTGCTTACCTCTGAAAACAGTTGGAGAGTGAGCACATGAATGAAGGTGATTCGATGGATAGTTTTCTCACAAAGATCAAAGACCTGAAGGAACAATTGATTACTGTTGATGAGGTTATTCCAGATAGCTCACTTGTGCAGACTATTCTGAATGGTCGTCCTGATTCATATCAGAGTTTTGCCTCTACTCTTCGGTTGATGATGAAAGGCAATCTAAATGCCTTGCCATTTGAGGAGTTAGTCTATGTTCTGTTGCAGGAAGATCAATCCAGGCAGAACAGGTCCATTATGCGTGTTGCAGATCAAGCTTTCTTGGCTAGTTAGAAGGGCAAAGGAAAATGGAGCTCTTCTACTAGTAAGCAGAAATCTGCAAATGCTACACAATCAAAGAACCAGGATAAAGATGAGAAGAAATCAGAAAAGCAGAAATTGTTTTGCAAGTACTGTAAAGGAAATGATCATATCATAAAGAACTGTCCAAAAATGGCTGCAAAAGAGGCAAAGAAGAAAGAGGCTGGAATGGTTGTTGTAGAGGCCTCTACACCAAAAAAAGAGTCTACAAATCTTGTGCAGGAAGAAGAATGGGCGTTTACTACTATCTGCAGTTTTGACCCATCTTCTCATGATCAGTGCATGTCTGCAATAGACTCAGATGTTTGGTACTTTGATAGTGGTGCGACCAAACATATTACCTCGTAGCGCAGTTTCTTCTCTTCACTCGAGCCTGCCCCTACAAGGAATACTGTCACACGCGCCAACAACTCCTCTTATCCTGTTATGGGAGTTGGTAAGATCATTCTGACTACTGCTGATGGTAGTTCTTTCACCTTGTCAGATGCTTTGTTTGTGCCAGGGATCAAGAAGAATCTGTTATCAGTTTCTGCATTAGCCAAGATTGGCTTGGTTGTGAAATTTGTTGATGACAGATGTACAATTCATGATCTGTCAAATGGCGATGTTATTATTACTTCTGGCATTTTATGTCGTGGGCTATATAAGCTCATAGACTATGAAAGATCTGTGAATGATTCCGCATGTGCAGTTCATGATTCTCAGGCTATGTCAGATGCAAAACTCTGGCATGCACGCTTTGGTCATCTGAATTTTGCTAGTCTGTTACGCCTGCAGAAATCAGAAATGGTGTCCTCTTTGCCCAAACTTGAGGCACCTTGGAAAACATGTTTGTGAGGGCTGTATTTTGGGCAAAATGCAGCGTTCATCCTTTCCAAAAGATGGTTCAGTTCGGGCTACGCAGAAATTGTAGCTTGTACATAGTGATGTCTGTGGTCTTATGCAGACACCCTCTTTTGGAAATTACCTTTACTTCATGACTTTCATTGATGATTTTACCAGGCATGCATGGGTATATCCACTCAAAGCAAAGTCCGAAGTGTTCATGTGCTTTAAACAGTTTTTGGTTTTGGCTAAAAATCTGTCAGCATGTAAAATGGGCACCCTCCATTCTGATCGAGGGGGGGAATATATGTCTTCAAATTTTAATGCATTTCTAGCTGAACGTGGGATAAAAAACCAGTGTACAGTGTCGTATACACCTCAACAGAATGGAGTTGCTGAACGGAAGAACAGGTCACTCATGGAGATGGCGAGGTGCATGGTCAAGAGTCAGGCTTTACCACATAGTTTCTGGCTTGAGGCTGTCATGTGTGCATCATATATACTGAATAGGTTTCCCACTAAAGCACTGCAGTCTATCACTCTATATGAGGCTTGGCATGACCACAAGCCATCTCTTGCTCATCTGCGTGTTTTTGGTTGTTTGGCATATGCACTAGTGCCTGAACAACATTGCAGAAAATTGGATGATAAAGGAGTAAAATGTATTTTTGTTGGATACAGTTCTGAAAGTAAAGGTTATCCTTTGTATCATCCACAAACAAAACCCATTCTGGTTAGCCATGATGTTGTTTTTGTGGAAGATGCAATTAAGCCATTGCTTTCATGTACTAAAGAGACATCTGTTAGCTCCAAAGACATGTATGATACTTTGATGCCTCTTTTTACAGGTGGACAGTCTAGTGCTGGTCCTAATGAGGCAACTTCTCAGCCTTTCCAGGCTTCATATGATGATGCAGATCATTCCATTTCTGATGCAGATTTACATAATGCACTTGTTGATGAGAGAGCTGATATTGAGCAGGCAAAAACTATGCCAAAATGGCTGGTGCATACTTTGCGTGACAGCAAATTAGATGCACCTTTGTCATATCGTACTCGTTCAGGCTCTCATAGTGCCTCCTTTGCATCAGATTGCTATGCTATGGCTGCCTCTAGTCTCTGTGATGAGAATGAGCCAGTTTCTTTTGATGAAGCACATAATTCATAAAATTGGATGGCTTCTATGCAATCTGAATATGATGCTATAATGAAGAATGGTACATGATCTTTATGTGACTTGCCTCTTGGCAAGAAGGCCATTGGCACTAAGTGGGTATACAAGCTGAAGCGTAAACCTGATGGTACAGTTGACATGTATAAGGCTAGGCTTGTTGCAAAGGGTTATGCGCAGGAAAGAGGAATTGATTTTGATGAGACCTTTGCACCCACATGCCCTATGACTACTGTTTGGAGCATTTGTGCACTTGCAGCCCATCATGGTTGGAATCTACATCAGTTGGACATTAAAACAGCATTTCTGAATGGTGACTTGCATGAAGAAGTGTATGTTTTTCAGCCTCATGGCTTTGTGCAGAAAGGGCATGAAAACCAGGTGTGCAGGTTAAAGAAGACATTATATGGTTTAAAGCAAGCACCACGTGCTTGGTATGAGAAGATACATGCCTATCTGGATTGCACATGGTTTTGAGAACAGTCCAACTGAAAGCACCTTATATGTTAAGCGTGCTAATGATGTGCTTCTGATCATTGTTGTCTATGTTGATGACATGCTGCTCACTGGTCGTATTGAGAAGCATATTGCTGATTTTAAGGCTGATTTGCATGCTTCATTTGAGATGTCTAATTTTGGGCATTTGCATCACTATTTGGGCATTCAGTTTATGGCACGTTGATGGTGGAATGGCTTTGTGTCAAACGAAATATATTGACACATTATTGCAGCATTTTGGCCTTGAAGACTGTAAGCCTATTGCCACTCCTATGGAGACAGGTTTACGATTGAGTCTTCATGATGCTGGAGATGCATTTGATGCTATTCTCTCACAGCAGGCTGTTGGATGCTTGATTTACTTATGCGTTACTCGACCAGATATTCAATTTATTGTCTCACAGATGAGCAGGTTTATGCATTGCCCAAGAGTCACGCATTGGAAGGCGGTTAAGCGCATCTTTCGCTACTTGAGTGGTACTCGGCTACTTGGGTTGTTCTATCCCAAGGGGGGATCACTACCGCCAGATTTGCATGCTTTTTTTGACTCAGATTGGGCTGGTTGCTATGACACTCGTGTGTCCACCAGTGGTTTTTGCTTCATGCTTGGTAGCTCATGTATATCTTGGTTGAGCAAGAAGAAGCCTACTCTGGCCACTTCCAGTTGTGAGGCTGAGTATAGGGTAGCTTTCACAACGACTGTTGAGTGTGTGTGGCTCAGACGCCTTATGGCTGATTTGGGTGTTGGCCAGTCTTCTGCCACCACCATCTTCACTGACAGTCAGAGCGCATTGGCAGTTGCGAGGAACCCCGTGTTCCATGCTCGCACTAAGCACATTGAGGTGCATTATCACTATGTCAGGGAGAGGTTCTCTGCCGGGGAGATCAGCTTGGCATATGTGCCCACGCAGGAGAACATTGCAGACCTTTTCACTAGGCTCTGCCTAGGGAGAAGTTTGAAGCTTTCCGCAAAGCTTTGGGCTTACTTCCTTTTGTGGAGTGATTTCCACATAGCTTGGTACTTCCTTATACATGAATGCCAGCTCCTTGTTCACCGCATCACTCCCAGGGGGGATTTATTGATATATTTAGGTAGTGATGTGTGTGAACACACTAGGACCGCCGGGGCACTCTTTTCCCTCTTTAGGAGGTTTTTTTCCCTCGGCTTGTATATACGCATATTGCCCTAATGGGCTACTTATCTTTGTACATTCTCTAGTAATACATTCAGTATTGTGTGTTTGCGCTCCAAGCTTCTTCTTCTTCCTTGTGTTGTTCGCGTGCTTCCGCAAACATCTATCTCCAACATATAGCTACAAGAGATATTGCCAATAAGGGTACACACTAGATTCCAATGAGTGCTAGAGGAAAGAAGCACGGATTAGGGAGTGAGATGCTAACCCTTGTAAACTCCGGTGTGGCAACAATAGGTGGTTTTCATGGTACATATTTTGTGGCTGAAGCTTTGTTAATCAACTATTTTAGCCTTCGATTAGCAATAAAGATCGTCAATCAAGAGATAACGAGAGTTATCAGCCATGATGTATCAGGTATCAACCTCATTCTTGAAGTGACTATGTAGAGGTTTGGAATTTTTCCATCCAAGGAGGTGCAATTTATGGTGACCTTGGTAGATCAGGCTAAGGTAAAGCCTATTGGAAAATTGGGAAGTGTTGCCTTAATTGTGCATGAATCTTATTTCACATTGGACTTCATAGCGCTTAGGCTTCCTTGCTCACCAAAAAATTTCTCTGTACTCTTGGGGTGACCTTTGATTTGGTATTCAAAGGTTATCCATGATTTGGGGCATAATTTCATGTGGATTCACAATTAGGATCTGCTTAAATAGTTGTACATGGAGACAAGGCCTCACATGCAAGGACGAGTGTCGGCATTCCATAGGTGGAGTCAGAAGAAAGAGAGCCAAATTCTTTGTGCTTAAATGGAATTTTTTAAGTTTCAAACTCTATTGAGATGGATGGGTGCCAAGTCTCCTCCATGTTATACTTCGATTTGTAGTGGAGTGTCATCAGATGAGGATGAGCGAGGATGTAGGGTGGAAATCTTAGGATTAGAAGATCCCATATGTGATAAATAGAGAGGAAAGACTAGTCCAACATAGGAGGACCATTGGGTCAAAATAGGAGAATGGCACTTACTGACGTGTGAGGAGTGATGGCTACTACATAGAGATTAGGGTCTTGGCAAAAACCTTCTCTAGTCTATTCTAAATAACTCCATAAAACTTTAATAGGCTCCCTTAGCTTCCAATATGTGGATTCAAATCACCCTCTTACCTTGGAGCATCATTCTCAAATGTATATGTCAAAACAGATAATGTATGTGTAAAATCACTTCAGAAAACTTTCTATTTATGGAAGAAGTTACTCAATATTTTACTCACAGCTAAGAGCATGGTAGGAGTTGACCCATGACCTTTTGCACACTTTTAAATCAAGTGTTCAGTGAGCTATACCAAGTTACTTCATGAATTCAGGAGGACTATACTTAGATCAATGTGCATAAGAATTCAGGGGGGTGATCCCAACTTTTCAAGGAGATGAAGATACACACACATAGTCGTGTAGATTTTTTCAAAACTCGCGGTCTGCGATTGCAATGACTATGAAACTTTGTATGCATGCTTAAAGCAATCTTAAATTTATATTGGAATCAATAGATTTGATAATAAGACCATACACACAAAAAATAGCTGAGAAAACTTGACATACTTTACTCAATGTACGATAGTAGTCGACAGAGATCAATATAGCTATGAACATTAGTTCTAAATGTGTTTCTAATTGCAATATGATACAGTGAGAGAGTGTCGGACTTCTCTAGCTTCGATGCAAGACTTGAATCACTCACATTGCGTGTGATGATTAGCTCATATCGTGTGACTAAAGTGACTAACGTATTTATACACTTTTGCTCATAAATGTTGATTGATTCGAATTTTGAATTCAGATGAAGTCGTGGTATTTGGTTTCCAATGCGTCCACGAGATTCTCTCCAAATATCTCATTTTCTTTTGACCAAGATAATACTTGAAATTACCTTGGAACTTCACTAGAATATACACTCATTTAGAGAAAAAGCTTTTTGCATAATCATTTCTTAACATTATGTGAACACGTTCGCGGATGCCCATAAGTATATAAGACCTCCACACATGCGAGATATCCATTCATTTGTTCACATATACATATGCATCAAGTGTTATATTCGACCATGCATCCAAAAAAATTCAAAAGCACATTAAAAAAACTCACTGTACATTTAGCTTTCTCTTTCGTTCGTTCGATTCTTAATAAAATATTGGATCTTGTGCCTCTTTTGAACGTAACTGTTTCGCACATTCTTGTGTGTTTAAATCCGTATCTCCTCCGAGCACAAGCACCGAGGGACAAACAGATGGGAGAGGCGCTCAGAGAGATAAATTGATTGTGTCCATTGCCCGGTAGCGATGGAAATCCACAAGCTTCTCAGCTTAATTTCCAACCCCGACAATCATGTATGTGGTTCTCGTGCTTTGGCCTGCCCTCAAGTTCCGAAATCTGTATATGATCTTGTTTAAATTCATATTTTAAGAGAACATACGGGGCAACAGTCTAGTCATCATAAGAGCTTCCTCCTAAATCGATCAGAATTTGGCTTATGAATATCCCAGACATGGAGCTGTCTTAGCATGCCTATCGCTTGACGAAGAGAAGCTGAAATGGTTGGTTGAAAACTACATGAAATGGGATCCTTTGATACAATTCTTTAGGGTCGCACATTGCGAGGGAGAAGTGGAAAAGAGCTACGTAGAAGAAAATTAAGACAGATATAGAGACACGCACTTTACCCTGCATGCATCCGAAGATGGTGATCAACTTCACTTCCACAATTCGAAAACTTTACAAGATACGTAAAGATATACAAACAAAAGGTTGAGAGAGAGAGAGAGGGAGAGAGAGAGAGAAAGTGCGAGAGAGAGAGAGGCAGAGAGAGAGTGCGAGACAGAGAGAGGCAGAGAGAGAGAAAGAGAGATGCTTAAAGCTTGATTCCTCAAGCTTGGAAAAAGCTATTGCAATGTAATTTTATGCGTTTTTTTTTCCATCCGCGAAGTGAACGGGTTTTCGCTGAAAAGCACGAGCCTCAACGCTCTCGAAACACCTTCCCTTTGTGAGAAGGTCCGAAGTGAAAAGACAGACGTGATGAAGGATGCATGCATGTCAATTTGCAATTGAAGGACGATTACCTGAAACAGCTGAGAACATGCGTCCCTTAATATGCTCCGGTGATATATCTAAACGAGTTTCCTTTCGTATATTAAGCAGACATATTTTATCAAGAAGAAACATCCCCAAAACACAGAGGGTAGTTCGCTCTTGTTAAGAGCTCGAGATAAGTATCACCTGCGAGCATACTTGAATGCCATTTCTGACGAGAAAAGAGCTGCAGATGATTCAGATGTCCAATGTTGAATGACGGAGTTTGGAGAATCAACTGAGTAGCAGGTGCTCACGTGATTGATCGTGGATGTTTTTTTTTTTGAGAGTACATTGAATTGGAAAGACACACATCCGACCTCGTAAGATAGAGGCATTCATCTTGGAGAACTCATAGACACTCATTTTGATGAACTCATGAATATGTCCAGCCAAGATTTGAACTCATCACTTCCTACTAGAGATTCAAAGCATCAACAACTAAGCTATGCGGGCTTGGACATTGATCGTGATATAATGTCGAACAAAAAATAACTGTATATTTATGTGCTGTAAGCAATGTTGAAAAGAAAAAATCATATATGGTTTTGTAGCACAACCATCTTTTCTTTTTCGTGCAGATAACGAGCGATTTCTCCGTAGCACAAGAAGATTGAAAGCAGAAAGAATATTGTATTTCCAGTAGAAAGATGGACTTTAAATGTGGCAGCGACATTCTTTTTAATGATCTCGTGAAGGCAAAAGCTGCGCATATTTTCTGGAGGCCCTGCAAATAGTCACATGGACATGGGCATTTTCGGAAGCGATGTGAAGAGCATCTTCTTCACTGATTCATGTTGATTATTACAGTAGCATACCGCTCAGATTTTACAAGATTGAGCAACGATGAAAAGAACATAACAACATAGATGTTCTCATCGGATTCCTGTTCGTTGTTCTGCTAAGGATAATGAACAGTTTTCCTCGAGAACGAAGAAAATCAGAACGTACAACTCTGTACCATTAAACCACACCCGCTAGATGTAAAGAAACCTCACTAGAAATTAAAGCTATGATTACAATCATACCTCAATATAACGTATATTTTTTCGTAAAGAAACCTTCATTGAAATTAGAGCTCTGATTACAATCATACCTCTGGAGGTGAAAGATGTGCAGCTTTTAGGAACTCGCTTATTACAAAAGAGAATGCAGGAATTGAGATGAATATATTGCGTTAATGGAAGCTTTGCTTCAGTTGAACAGAAATAAAAGGTATGATTCGGATAGATATACATTTCCTTCGAGGAGACCACATAATCAATTTTGATGTTAGTTAGCCGATTTCAAGCTACATTTGAAAATTGACAAGTAGATTTTTCATATATGGCTAACCAAACTTCCTAGTAATGAAGGTAGTGGACTATCTTAATAACTAGGCTTGTTTTTTTTTTTTACTTCAACACAAAGTATACAAGCTAAGTGAAACCATTTTCAACTAGGATCCCTCAAATCCATTGCAATCATGTTTATCTTCAAGAAGTGAGTGCTCCTAGCTTTCCTCCTCTTAACTTGGAGGCATGGATTAAGACATTTGGGAGAATTTTTCGTCGATCTAAGTGTTTGAAGCCATGGACAATACTCCTCCATTTTCGTTTTCTACGATTGGCCTTCTTAGGTGCAATCCATGAATGTTGCATCTTTTAAATTCCATCAAAAACTTCATTCCTTTAAGCTCATCCAAGATCCTTGATACTGATGCACTGCTTGAAATCTGAAATAGTAAATCAATCTAGATTTTTTTAAGCATGTCAAAAACATGAAGGTTGGAACCTCTTGGGAACACTACAACATATGAGGGGCATACCGATGCCAATTATACCGAGAGTCACTCGCCGTGCCGGTATAAACGTCAAAAAATATGGCTTAAAGATACCGATGGTCAAGTGACCGTCGGTATGAACGTTTTGAACGGATCGTCGGTGTGCTCCGCAGACGTCGATATAAGTGTCGGTATAAGCATCGATATGAGCATCGGTATGAGCGTTGGTATAAGCATCGGTAATTTACTAGAAGTTGCCGACGCCCATACGGACACCCATATCGATGGACATACCGAGGCCAACTTTTAAACATACCGGGAACCCAAGAGAAAAACTTCACTTTTTTGCATGTGTTTGAGTACTGTTTGTCTTATGTCAAACTTGCGCGCGCGAAGCAAATTGCAAACTGCATTGTCTTGTGCACACACACACACACAGAGATCTCTCTCTCTACACACACACTCTCCCTCGGTTTAGATCTGAGATATTGGTAAGTAGTGCGCATACACACATGCATGCATACACACACATACAAATATACATACATGCATACATACACACACACACATGCATAGACACATGCATACACACACATATATACACATATGCATACATACACATACACACACACATACACATATACATGTACACACATACATACACACACATACAGATATACACACATGCATGCATACATACACACACATACACATATACACACATGCATACATACGCATAGCAAAATAGAGCATACATACACACACACATACACACACACACATCTACACATTTACACATACACACATACATGTACACACATGAATGCTTACATACACACACATATACACACATGCATGCTTACATACGCACATATACGCACATGCATGCATACACACACATACAAAATACATACATGTATACATACACACACATGCATACACACATATACATACACACACATACACATATACACACATGCATGCATACATACACACACATACACATATACACACATGCATACATACACATAGCAAAATAGAGCATACATACACACACACATACACACACACACACACATATACACATTTACACATGCGTACATACACACATACATGCACACACATGCATGCTTACATACACACACATATACACACATGCATGCTTACATACACACATATACACACATGCATGCATACACACACATACAAATATACATACATGCATACATACACACATAGATGCATACACACATACATACACACACATATATACACATATGCATACATACACATACACACACACATACATGCACACACATACATACACACACATACAAATATACACAAATGCATGCATACATACACACACATACACATATACACACATGCATACATACACATAGCAAAATAGAGAATACATACATACACACACACACATATCTACACATTTACATATTTAGATTTTTTTAGGTGTTTAAGTATTTACGTTTTAGTATTTTAGGTTTAAGTCTAAGTCTTTCTGATTAGGGTTTTAAGGTTTTAACACATACATAACATATATACACACATGCACATACACATGCATATAATACATATATATAAAAAGTACTAGTGTTTTAAATAATTTAATTAAATATATATAATTAAATATATAAAATTAGGATTAATTAAGAAGAAATCTGAATATATAAATAAATATATATATATATAAAATAGGGTTTTAGGTTTTTAGCATTAGGATTAAGGTTTTAGGTTTTTAGGATTAGGATTAAGCTTTTAGGGTTTTAGGGTTTAAGGAAAAAATCTGAATAAATAAATAAATATATATATAAAATAGGGTTTTAGATTTTTAGGATTAGGATTAGGGTTTTAGGGATTTAAGATTTAAGGAAAAAATCTGAATAAATAAGATATAGATATATATAAAATAGGATAATTATATAGATAAATAAATATAAAAAGTATTAGTGTTTTAAATAATTTAATTCAATATATATAATTAAATATATATAATTAAATATATAAAAATAAGACTAATTAAGAAAAAATCTGAATATATAAATATATATATATATAAAATAGGGTTTTAGGTTTTTAGGATTAGGATTAGGGTTTTTGGACTAGGGTTTTAGGTTTTTATGATTAGGATTAGGGCTTTAGGGTTTAAGGAAAAATTTTGAATAAATAAATAAATATATATATAAAATAGGGTTTTAGGTTTTTAGGATTAGGATTAGGGTTTTAGGGTTTTAAGATTTAAGGAAAAATTTGAATAAATAAATAAATAAATATATATATATATATATATATATATACATATATATAATAGGATAATTATATAGATAAATAAATATAAAAAGTATTAGTGTTTTAAATAATTTAATTAAATATATGTAATTAAAGTTATATAATTAAATATATAAATATACGATTAATTAAGAAAAAATCTGAATATATAAATAAATGTATATTTATATAAAATAAGCTTTTAGGTTTTTAGTATTAGGATAAGGGTTTGAGGGTTTATGAGTTTAAGAAAAAAATCTGAATGAATAAATAAATATATATATAAAATAGGGTTTTAGGTTTTTAGGATTAGGATTCGGGTTTTAGGCTTCTAAGATTTAAGGAAAAAATCTGAATAAATAAATAAATATATATAAAAAATAGGACAATTATATAGATAAATAAATATAAAAAGTATTAGTGTTTTAAATAATTTAATTAAATATATAAAAATAGGACTAATTAAGAAAAAATCTAAATATATAAATAAATAAATAAATAAATAAATAAATATATATATATATATATATATATATATATATATATATATATATATATATATATATATATATATATATATATATATATATATATATATATATATATATATATATATATATATAATATAGGGTTTTAGGTTTTTAGGATTAGGATTAGGGTTTTAGGTTTTTAGGATTAGGATTAGGGTTTGAGGGTTTTAGGGTTTAAGGAAAAAATCTGAATAAATAAATAATATATATATAAAATATATTTTTAGGTTTGTTTAGGTGTTTAAGTATTTTGGTTTCAGTATTTTAGGTCTAAGTCTTTAGGAGTAAGATTTTTAGGTTTAATAAAAAAACAAATGATCTAAAATGTCCATATTGTAGCAGATGGCTTCTTTGGATCCGGAGGAGAGAAGGGCGTGTCCTTGTAGTGAGTGCAAGTATCAAATTTTTTGGAAATGACAGATTTGTACTGCACATGTTAGAGAGTATGGATCCTTTGATAGGACTCGACTAGAAAACCTACGCTAGCATTCACATGGTCCCCCAGGTGAGCAGATGGACCCAAACAACAGTACAGCGGTAACCTCTCGTGGACAAAAGATAACAAAGAAGGACTTAGACGTACAAGAATTTACTAATAGTATTACACAGAATCAACATATGGAAGAGATGCTCGAAGCATTTTATGAGATGGACGAAGATCATGATGGTGGTGAAGATGTCAAGAGTTTCATGGACACAACAGAATTTCCACGATCAGAAGTCAATGAAGAATATGAAAACATGTGAAGACTAGCTCGTTTACCACTTTACAATGGAGCAAAGATATATGTACTACGTGCATCACTCGCCATGCTCAATCTGCAATCCATTTATGGATGGTCAAATAGTAGTTTCATAGAATTGTTCAGGTAAGTGGAGAACAAATTGGCTTTCATTGTTGTATCAAAATAACTTTATTTACTAATATCGTTTTAATTGCTTATTGCAGGCTTCTTAAGGATCAGTTTTTGCCAAAGGGCAATGACATGCCTCCAACACGTGGAGATGCAAAAAAACGTTTACAGTCCATTGGAATGGATTATACTAAAATTCATGCTTGTCCAAATGATTGCATTCTCTTTCAGAATGAATATGAGCATCTCCACGTATGTCCAAAGTGTGGGGAAAATAGATTTAGAGAAGACCTTCTAGGCGAAGCAATCCCCGCAAAGGTTCTTCGCCACTTTCCTATCATTCCATGAACTAAGAACATGTTTAGATGAAAATCTATACCTGAGTTAATGTCATGGCATACAAAGAGCAGGTCTACAGATGGTGTAATGCGAGTGCCTGCTGACTCTGATGCTTGGAAGCACATAGATAGTAAGTGGCCAGAGTTTGCTAGTGAGTCTCGGTCCATACGTCTAGGCCTAGCTATGGATGGAGTGAATCCATTTGGTTTACGCAGTTGTTCATGGAGCACATGGCCAGTATGTTTGGTAAATTATAAGATCCCACCATGGCTGGCCACAAAGAAAGGTCATTTATTATTAGCTCTCATTGTACTAGGTAAGTATAAGGTAAAAAACATGGATGTATATCTTGCCACACTTATGGAAGAACTGTGCATTTTATGGGATGGGATTACTGTGCGTGACATGTCTCAACCTAAAAGAAAACGAGACGTGCGAGTGTAAGGCATACTTATGTGGATGATGCATGATTGGCCTAGTTATGGTGAATGTTCAGGTTTATCGATTTCGGGTTACCATGCTTGTCCCTTATGCGGACCACGACTTGAAGCAGACTATTCCAAAGCACTACGTAAAACTATCTATGAAGGACATCATAGATATTTACCTGATGGACATGTTTTACGTGAAGGAGAAATTGGTCGACAAGCGCCACGCCAAATGTAAGCTAGCGATTGGAAACAACTGTGGGATTCAAAAAATCTAGTCACTAGCATGAAGCGGTTGTCTATTTTTCATGAACTCCCTCATTGGAGTGAATTGTTGATCAATCATTTGGTAGACCTGATGCATATTTTTAAGAATGTGGGAGACATTCTTTTGAAAACTTTGATCGGAAAGAAAGAAAGTACAGCACAAAGTGAGGACCTAGAAGAGCGAGGTCGTATGCAAGAGTTGTGGGAAATTACTAAGCCCAACAGAACAATATCGTTACCAAGAGCTCCTTGGGTGCTTCACAAGATGGAAGAGCAACAAGTGAAGAAAACAATTTCAGAGTTTCGGACACCTACAGGATGCATGAGGTGTCTAAAGATTGCTTTCACACGAAACGATGATCTTGGAGGACTCAAGTCTCATGATTGGCACAAGGTTTCATAATTTGTGCTCCCTGTAGCCCTAAAAGATTGTCTTTCGGAGGATGTACAAAGAACCATGCCAAAGATATATATATATATATATATATATACATATATATATATATATATATATATATATATATATATATATATATATATATATATATATATATATATATATATATATATATATATACATATGGGTAGGTTTCGGTTTTCCAGTATAAGTGGCTCAAACTCTACTATAGGTTTAGCGAAATTCGACAATGTAGATCTATTCAACATTTTGATATATAGTAATTTCTTTTGCATTAGGGTATCTTAATGAGTGGGTATGGTAGAAGGAACTGATGTATTCGGTATGTTGGCTATTGAGGATAAGTTGGATGGTAGCAATTACCCATTATGGTATTATATGATGCATCATGTATTAGTTTTAAAAGAGTTGTGGAATATTGTGCAGGGTGTTAAAATACGTCCTATTACACCTAAAAAAATAGTTACTAAATCCGATGCACATGGCATTGAAGATGGTGAAATTCTTCAGGTTCTTGTTTGTGCTATGGTTCCTACTGCACCTACTGCAAAGAAAATTCATTTGGATGGCAGAGATGCTTAGGCACATGCATTGATAGCCTTGTCTTTCAAACCTGCCATTGTTCCTTGCATTTGCTCTTGCAAAATAACAAAGAATGCTTGGGATACACTTACCACTTTATACCAAGCAAGGAATGAGGCTCATGTTGATTATCTCCAAAAACACTTGGAGAGTGAGCACGGGAATAAGGAAGATTCTATGGACAATTTTTTGACAAAGATCGAAGATTTGAAGGAGCAGTCGATTTCTACTGATGAAGTCTTGACTGATAGTTCAGTTGTGTAGACTGTTCTGAATGGTCTTCTAGATTCCTATCAAAGATTTGCATCTACTCTTGAATTGATGATTAGAGGCAATCCAAATGCCTTAACATTTGAGGAGTTAGTCTCTCTTCTATTGTAGGAAGCTTAGTCTATGAAGAATGAGTCCATTATGCATGTTGCAAATCAAGTTTTTCTATCTAGTTAGAAGGGCAAAGGTAATTGGATCTCATCTACTAGTAAACAGAAATCTACTAATTTTGAACAATCATAATAGGATGATAAAGATGAGAAGAAAATAGAAAAGTCAAAATTGTTTTGGAAGTACTATAAAGGAAATGATCATGTCACAAAGGGTTTTCCAAAACTAGTTACAAAAGAGGCAAAGAAGAAAGAGGCTAGAATGGTTGTTACAGAGGCCTCTACACCCAAAATAGAGTCTCCTAATCTTGTGCATAATGAAGAATGGGCATTTACTATTGTTTGCACTTATGACCCATCTTCTCATGAATAGTGTATATCTGTAGTAGACTCTTATGTCTGGTACTTTTATAGAGGCGCAACCAAATGTATTATCTCGCAGTGCAATTTCTTCACTTTATTTGAGCCTGCCCCCATAGGGAATAGTATTGCATGTGCCAACAACCTCTCTTATCATGTCATGGAAGTTGGTAAGATCATTCTAACTTCTGCTCATGGTAGTCCTTTTACATTGTCAGATGCTTTATTTGTGCCAGGTATCAAGATAAATTTGTTATCAATTTCAACATTAGCCAAGATCGGCCTCGTTGTAAAAATTGGTGATTACAATTGTACAGTTCATGATCTATCCAATGGTGATGCCATTATTGTTTTTGGCATTTTATGTCTTGGGCTATATAAGTTCATAGACTATGAAAAATTTTTGAATGATTCAACATGTATAATACATGATTCTCAAGCTATGCTAGATGCAAAGCTTTGGCATGCATGCTTTGTTCATCTAAATTTTGCTAGTTTGCTATGCCCGCACAAATCTGAAATGGTGTCCTCTCTGACCAAACTTGAGGCACCTGGTAAACATGTTTTTGAAGGTTTTATTTTGAAAAAAAAGTGGCATTCCTCCTTCCCAAAAGATGGTTCAGTAAGAGCTACTTAGAAATTGTAGCTTTTCATAGTGATGTTTGTGGTCCTATGCAAACACCTTCTTTTGGGAACTATCTCTACATCGTGACTTTCATTGATGATTTTTCAAGGCAACAATGGGTATATCCACTAAAAGGAAATTCAAAAGTTTCTATGTGCTTCAAATAGTTTCTTGTTTTGGGGAAAAATCTATTAGCATGTAAAATGGGCACCCTCCATTTTGATCAAAGGGGGGAATATATGTCTTCTAATTTTAATGCATTTCTAGCTAAACATGGGATAAAACATCAGTTTATAGTGCCCTATACACCTCAATAGAATGGAGTTGCTGAAAGGAAGAATAGGTCACTCATGGAGATGGTGAGGTGTATCGTCAAGAGTCAGGCTTTACCACATAGTTTTTCGCTTGAGGCTATTATGTGTTTAGCATATGTACTTAACAGGTGTCCCACTAAAGCATTGTAGTCGATCACTCCATATGAGGCTTCGCATGGTCGCAAGCCATCTGTTGCTCACCTATGTGTCTTTGGTTGTCTAGCATATGCATTAGTTCTTGAACAACAATGCAAGAAATTAAGCACTAAAATGTATTTTTGTCGAGTACAATTCTAAAAGCAAAGGTTGTCATATGTATCATCCACAAACTAAACACGCTCTAGTTAGCCGTGATGTTCTTTATGTGGAAGAGGCTATTCAGCCATTACATTCATGTACCAAGGAGACATGACTTAGATTGAAAAACATGTATGATACTTTGTTGCCTCTTCTTGTAGATGGAAAATCTAGTCTTGGTCCAAATGAGACAATTTCTCAACCTTTATAGGTTTCACATGATGATGCAGATCATTCTAGTCTGATGCACATTTACATGATGCACTTATTATTGAGAGAAATGATATAGAGGAGGCAAAAACTATGCATAAATGGCTTGTGCAGACTTTGCAAGTTAGCAAAATTATATGCATTTCTATCTTTTGTTATATTCTAGAGATGTACATGCTTGGAGGAATGAGAAGTTGCTTGCTTGGGGGATAGCCAAGGCCAAAAGCTAGAGTAACAACATATGCTGCTCTTCATAGAATAAGCAAACAAACAAGCCCTTTAGAAGACAAACAAGTTCCACGTTTTCTGAGTTATACACCTAGTGTTCTTAAATCACCCCAAATCCACTCTGCTGCCAAAGAGTTTACTATAGGTTTCACAAGATTAGATTATTCGAGAGAGAGAGAGAATGCCAAGTAATCAACATGATGAAATCCATGAAAGCTCCACTCGTCTTGGCGTAGTTGAAATCTAGGAAAATATGGGTTTTCTTTACGAGCAAAGAAGCCGAGGTAACAGATCAAATGATACATCAGGCTAGAGTAGTATGATACAGGTAATAGATAAAGATATTTGAACGACGTCATCAAATATTTTGAATCAAGCATACACACTTCATAGTAGAGGGATATTATTTGATATCCAAAAGTTTAATCCTATTCATTTGCACTTGAGATAAGATCATTGAATCTTCATTAGACTTTCATGGATCATTTTATGGAGACTAAGGGGCACATAGGATAGGAGCCCAAAGAGTGAGTAAGTTAACTCTATAGTTACTGAACGTGAAGAACCTTCAAAGAGAGTATGTTAGTGCTAGAGACTAACGGGGGCACAAGTACTACGATAGTGTGCTCGGAGGTTGAAAGGAGCTTACGATCGTGATTTTGACACCAGAAAGCGAGGCCATTTTGAATTGCTAATTTCCTTGAGTATGCTCACCAATTTTTGTTTGATTCTAAGACTATGACTAGAGGGGTGTTGATGATGCCTTAGATGAAGCGGTGATCTACTCTGATACCAATTGTTGGAGTTTGAGGTCTGCGGAAGCATGCAAATAACACAAGGAAGAATAAGAAGCTTGGAGCACAACACACTATACTAAATGTATTACCAATAGAATTTACAAAGATAAGTGACCTATTAGGGTTATAGACGTATATACAAGCGGGGGCAAAAACTCCCTAAAGAGGGAAAAGAGTGCCCCGATGGTCCTAGTGTGTTCACACATATCACTACCTAAACATATCAGCATCCACAATGTTCAGAGGGACCCCATCGCTTCACCCAATAAAGCTTGCTTCCAATTGACTTGTCCCTACACCGACATGGTTCTCCCAAGGGCTCACTCAATCCACATTGACTTGGGGCATGAAAAGAAGAGGTGTCCCAAGTTCTCATTGCCATGAAGGCACCGTTTACACCATGGAGGGGCTCCAGAAATTTTGTTAGCTTTTACATTGATCCAAACTCCCTGGTGGAGGATTTGACACATAATAAATCATTTTCTTATCTCGATGAGGGGATTTCAAAGGGTTTGGATCTTAAGATCCCACCTAAAACTCAACCAATCCAGAAACTATCTCCTATTAAGTGTGACATGAAATTCCAGATTCTTCTTGAATCTCAAAATTTTATCAAGACTATGGATGTTGTGCCATCTAAGACCCTCAAGGTGAGGGGATTCATTCCCATTAAGGAGATCAGTACTGAAGCACTCTCGAAAATTGAATATGCTCCACAAATGGCACCATTCTTCTTAGTCGAGTCTCCTAGCCAAGTCAATGTCCTCCAATCTAATCCATTGGTATGTTTCTTGATTCTAGAGGTGTTTCCACAAAAAAACACCTTTGTTCAAAAACTTTGTAGGTTTCTAGAGTTTCCAAGATTCAACACCTCCGATGCCCTTGATAGCAAACCTGATCCAATTATTTTGTCTTATAACGGCTACCGATTTCCCATCTTCATTGATCTTGATAAACTATCTCAACTTGTTCTAACTCTTTCACAAAGAGCAAACTAAGCTTGACCCTCTAGCAGTCACCTAATAGAGGGAGAATAAAAGAGTGAGGGGATTCTAAAGGGACTCGAGCTTAAATACCACCTAAAACTCAACCAATCTAGAAACCATCTCCTATAAAGTGTAACATGAAAGTCCATATTTTTCTTGAATCTCGGAATTTTATCAAGACTATTGATATTGTGCCATCTAAGAACCTCAAGGTGAGGGGAATCAATAAGGAGCGGAGACCTTGAGCACTCCGAAGCATTGAATATGCTCTACAATGGGCACCATTATTCATAGTCCACTCTCCTAGCCGAGTCGATGTCCTCTAATCTAATCCATTGGCATGTTTCTTTAGTCTAGAGGTGTTTGCACAAATGACAACCTTTGTTCCAAAGCTTTCTAGCCTTTTGGAGGTTCCAAGATTCAGCACCTCTGATGCCCTTGATGGTGAACCAGATCGAATCATTCTGTCTAATATCCTTAGCCCATTTCCAATATTCGTTGATCTTAACAAACTATTTCACCTTGTTCCAAATCTTCCACAAAGAGAAAACTAAGCTCAAGCCTTCTCGGAGTCCCCTAATAGAGGGAAAACAAAAGAATGAGAAGATCAACACCATTCCACCCTCAAAGGCCCACAAGCCTAAGAGTGCTCTTGTTTTTAAAACACAGCTTGGCCCAAGAGGCATCCTTGTTGCTCCACGCTTTAATCAACCATTTGGCCGCAAACATATTGGTCATTCCTTCAATGCCAAGAATGCCCAAACCACCTTGATCTTTTTGGCTTATGCAAGTAGTCCATTTGATTTTGGGTACACCCGTTCTATTAGGGTCTCCCGTCTAGAGAACATTTTTGCAAATTCTTTCCAATTTGACAATCTCTTGGTCCTTTGTGTTGCTATATTTCAGTAGTGTTGTGTGTGAACACACTAGGACTACCGAGCACTTTTTTCAATCTCTAGGAGGTTTTTTCCCCTCGTTTGTATATATCCACATAATCCTATTAACCTTCACTAGGTAATGCATTCATTATTGTGTGTTGTGCTCCAAGGTTCTTCTTCTTCCTTCTACTATTTGTGTGCTTTTGTGACCTTAAAATTCAACAATTGGTATCAAAGTAGGTCATCGCTTCATCTAGCCATCGTTGAAACCCCTCTAGTCATAGTCTCAGAATCCCATGAAAATTGGTTAGCATACTTAGGGCGATTAGGATTTCAAAACATATTTTGTCTTTGGTGTTGAAATTTTGTTCTAAGCTAGTTTTGGCCTCTGAACATGCTATCATAGTGCCTTATGGAGGAAATATCATCCTTTTGTGCCAAACATACATAAAGATTTCAGTTCAGCAATACAAGCACCTCCAAGTTTGCTATAGGTTTAGTAGAGATTGAGAGCTTAGTCACGTTCAACTTTTTGAGATACATTCATTTTTTTGCATCAAGTTATTTTAGTCAGTGACCATGGTTGAAAGGAATGATGTCTCTATGTTGAGAACATTGTTTTTATGTATATGTTAAGGTACAAGTTCAAAAATATGTAAATACCTTTACGAGGTCTTCAAATACTTCAAGGAGGCTCAAGTAATTGATGAATGGTAGCCAAAGTACCACGTAATATCTAGAAGATGATGACTCAAATGAGTGAGTCACAAGGGAGTTGTTGTGGTTGCCTAGTGAAAGGTCGATGTGGCTAGTTCTCAAAGTCCAACTACATTTTGCTTATTCATCACTTAAGTCATGCAATACCTCCACCCAAATGTCTACCAAAAGTTTATTAGGAAGGCTTTTGATTACTTTCCCATGCTATAATAAGAGGGAAGAAGTCATTGTCTTCTTTGAAGTCCAAGTGAGTCACATGTTTATCTTTGTGTTGTAGGTTTATAGATAGAGAATGCAGATCTTGGGTCTCCCTCATTAGATATCCAAATCATGTGTTTGATGATTCATTAGAAATCTCTTAATATCTAGGTTTCCTCTAAATTTTCATATTCATTGTTGTGAGATGAGAGCATTTGTCTCTACAAGTAGTGTGTGTTCTCGAGTTTAACTTTGTTCAAGGTCTCTAGTAAACCTCATATTTGTAGAGGTCGTATCTCCTTGTGTATTTATCCAATTTGAGTGCTCTTAAGATCATTGAAAAGATCTTCATGTCTAGTATATGGGGAAAAAAATCATGCAGGATAAGTGCAAAAACAATCGCTTGAATGATGTGAAGTGAGATCAAAACTTGATGTGAAATTGGAAAAGTGTATATTTATTGGATGTGTAGATAATCAAAGAGGATATAGATGTTATAATTCTCATTCCAATAAGGTGGCTGTTTCAATATATGTAAACTTTGATGAGTCACTTTCATGGTATGCAGATAAGAAAAGCTTGCAGGTCATAGATGGAGAGGAAGGAGATACGAGTGAAGGAGATGAGTGCTTACCTCAACCCACAAGAACTTTAAGTGATGAGAAGAGTAGTTTGAATGAATAAAGAGAGCTAGGTTTGAATAGAAGATCAAGGCAAGAGTCACGTCCAAGTGCTAAAAGCATAGGTAAACTCAAAATTGTTGAATCTAATGATGAAGGAGAAGAATTTGGTAGTATATATGAGTATGGAGAGTCATCAAAGGTTAATAAAAAAGAAAAAACGCCTACATTGGAGGTAAGAAGAACTTCAAGAGTGAGTAAACAACCTCAAAGGTATACGTGTGAATTTTTTGTGAATACGCATTATGATTTTTATGACAAAGGTTGAGCATCAAAATGAAACCTACATGTTATGATGAGGCAAAAGGAGATGAAAAGTGGGAGAAAGCAATGAAATAAGAAATGGATGTAGTACAAGATAACAAGACTTGGACTTTAGTTCTAATACACCAAAACAAAAGGTAATTGGCTACAAGTGGGTTTTTCATATTCAAGGAAATAGTGATGGTAGTGTATCAAGATATAAGGCTAGACTTCTAGCAAAAGGATATGCTCAAACTAAAGGATTGGACTATGAGGAAACATTTAGTTCAGTAGAAAACATAGTCATAGTAAGGCCTTTTTTGGCTTTAGCTACAAGTAAAAGATGAAATGTATATCAATTGGAGATAAATAAATCCATAATCAATGGCCTCTTAAGTGAAGAAGTATATATGTCACAACTAGATGGTTGTGTGGATGCAAAGTGTCCTAATCATGTATGCAAGTGAAAGAAGGCATTGTATGGTCTTAAACAAGAACCAATGGCATGGAATGCAAGGTTGATAAAGTACATTATGATATAAGGATAACATGAGTCATGCTGATCCTTCACTTTATGTAAACGTATACTTATAGTTTCTTCACTCACAAATCTTTAAAGTGTACTTATATATTATTTCTTTAGATTTCTTCTTCGTATCTTAGCATGCTTTTGATGTTTTGGATCCCTATCTAGTATTGAGAGTGGCCTTTGGTTACTTCTACCTCAGGATACCTAAGTTTTCAATAAAGATTTTCCCTTCTAGCTTGATGAATGTTTTGAAGATTCTTCTGAGTCTTAACCAAGATGTGTTCTGTGTCCATGATCACAGTCCTCCAACACTTGGCTGATGAGGAGTAGGTAGCAAAGGCCCAGTTTAAGGCACCAATAATCTCTTGCTAGACTAAGGGGAATGAGAAGGTCTTTGGACTGCCATGAAACCAACGAATTTTCTTGATATTGACGACTGACTTGAAGGAGATCACAATTAGGTAGTGATGAGATAGAACAAGGTCCACACATTGAGAGAGGGAAGGGTTGCCCCACTAATTGATGTTATTCTAAGTAATATAACTCGTGTCAAGTCTAGCTTTCTACAAGTCAACTTCAAAGTGGAGGTTTCATGAAGAAAAACCAACCTCATCTTTGATCTCCACGAGATCCAGGTGGAGCTTGACTTGGTCCTAACCATTCTTCTCATTACCATCAATCACTCACCCTCTATTCCTTGTCTGTCAAAAAGAGCCTCCACCATATTAAAGTCCGCACAAAGAAAAATGTTGAGGGACAGACAGTCCAAGGATTGGCAAGCGGCAATTCTTTCCAAATCAATATTGGAAGCATACAGAAAGACTATGGTGAACTATAGAGGACCCTTAAATGAAGCACCAATCCAACGATGGTTTTGATTTGCCTGGGCATCCAAAAGTCTAGCATACCAATTGCTATTAATGTCAATTATTGAGCCGATGTTTCCCTTTGGGTGCATGGTGGAGAGCCATATCTGTGATGAGAAGCACATTTCAGTCTCTTTTGAAGGTCCTCCTTGTCAATTTTGATCTCTTGAAGATAGATAAAGTCCGAGTTTTGGCTTTTATCGTCGATCCACTAGCCAATAATAGGCACTCTTTAGGGGCCAAACAACCCTCTAACCTTCAAAGAAAGGATTATCATTATTGGAAGCTAAGTTCTTTGTGGGGAGGGTCCTTGTCCATGTTTTTCTTGTTTTTCTCATCATCCTTTTTCTTTGAGGTGGATGGGTCTTGACACAGAATTTTACCCTTAAGGGGGCTTTTCCAGAATATCTAAGCTGTTTTTTTTTCCTTTCTGAGAATTCTTCCTCCAAAATGAGTCCACTATCCTTTTGGGAATATTGGATCCAATGATCGAGCTCTCATTGTCCTAGTTATAGTTATTGTGGGTGGTGAATCCATCCTTTTTGCAAGTGGTGTATCCTTCTTAGTCTTCCTCCTTGCAAGTGGAATTCTTTAGAGTTTTCCCATCATTGCAATAGTCATAGTGATTCATTCCTATTGGGTAATCCAAATAATTGACCTCCTTCTCCAAGTTGCAAAAAAAATTATTTCTGGAGTCATACAAGAGGGACTCTTCTCACCAATAACCTTAAGTCTTCTTCACCTTCTTTATCTCACTTCCGTGAAGCCTTCTGGGTTCATCTCCATGATTTTTGTTTCCTTCCTTTTATCAGCATCCAAAGGATGATCTTCTAACATGCTTTGGGCCATTGAAGCTTCTTTGTTCCCCGTTACATTAGCTTTTTACCCTAAGGGGGTTTTTCCACAATAGCTAAGCTGATTTTTTTCCTTTGTGAGGATTCTTCTTCCAAAATGAGTCCAGTATCCTTTTGGGAATATTGGATCCATTGATCGAGCTCTCATTGTCCTGGTTATAGTTATTGTGGGTGGTGAATCCATCCTTTTTTCTAGTGGTATATCCTTCTTAGTCTTCCTCCTTGCAAGTGGAATTCTTTAGAGTTTTCCCATCATTGCAATAGTCATAGTGATTCATTCCCTTTGGGTAATCCAAATAATTCACCTCCTTCTCCAAGTTGCAAAAAATATTTGTTTTCGGAGTCGTGCAAGAAGGAATCTTCTGTTGGGTGTGTGTAGAAGTGCAAGAGACACGAAAAGCACACATAAGGAGCAGAAATGCAACAAGACACATAGAGATAACGATGACTGTAATAGCTCTCTCTCTATTGAAGATGAACTTAACTGAAGTAAGAGCTGAATAATATCCCTAAGTACAAAGTACCACCACATATGAGAGTATCAAGTATGTGGTAACATGCGGAAAAAACCTCTAGCCAGCACTAGAGTAAAAAGTGCCCATGTATAGGGAAAAGGTTCACATCAAAGCTACTCAAGGAACACATAAGTGTAACAAACCCCCCTGGAGCGAATGATGTGAACACATAAAGGGACTGACAGATCAGCCCCCACAAGGTAATAAGCCTAAAGCTTTGCGAAAAGCTTCAAACTTTTCCCGTGGAAGAGCTTTGGTGAATATGTCTTCCACATTATCTTGTGTAGGCATATATACCAAATCAATATCTCTTGGATGAAGGCGCTCTCTCACATAGTGATAATGCACCTCAATATGTTTGGTCTGTGCATGAAAGATTGGGTTTCATGCAACAACGAAAGCACTCTGACTATGAGTGAGAATATGCGTAGCAGCATCAATCTCCATGCAAAGATCCATCAATAGGCGTCTCAACCATATACACTCCATTGTAGCTGTGAAAACTACCCTGTACTCAGCTTCACAACTCGATGTCGCCAATGTAGGTTGCTTCTTACTCAACCAAGATATGCATGAGTCTCCAAGGAAAAAGCAATAACCACTAGTGGACATGCGAGTATCATAACAACCAGCCCAATCACTATTTGTAAAAGCATGCAAGCATGGCTGAATATCTCTGCCATAAAAGAGACCTAAGCTCAAAGTGCCTCAGAGATATCTAGACACACGTTTCACCGCTTGCCAATGCTTAGTGCTAGGGCTATGCATGAATTGACTAAACTAGGAAACTGCATACTGTATATCCAGCCTTGTGTTGCATGCATATATAGGACATCCCACAACTTGCTGATAAAGAGAAGTGTCAAATGCATCATATGAATCCTCAATTGAGAACCTGAATCCTGTCTTAGCTGGTGTGGAAACTGGATTGCAATCCTCAAAGTCAAAACGCTGAAGTAGTTTTTCAACATACTTTGCTTGATGCATAACAATTCCCTCTCAAAAGACGAAGATAAGTGACATCAAAAGTATGCTGCAAATCAGCCATAAGAATGTCAAGTTTTGCATTTAATGACCCAGTCAAGAGTATGTCATCGACATAAAGAACAAGCACTATAAGATCAGCCCCATTTTTGCGTACATAGACTGTGCTTTCAATCAAACTACATGTGAAGCCAATAGCAATCAAGTGCTTATGGATTTTGTCATACCATGCACGTGGAGCTTGCTTGAGACCATACAAGGCTTTATGCAAGCGACAAACCATATGCTCTTTCCCTTTCATATCAAATCAAGGAGGTTGCTTCACATAAACCTCTTCTTGCAAATCACCATTCAAGAAGGCTGTTTTTATGTCCAACTGATGCACTCTCCAACCTCCATGGGCAGCCAATGCAACCATGGTACCAATGGTAGTCATGCGTGACGTAGGTGCAAATGTTTCCTCATAATCAATGCCATATTGTTGCGCATATCCTTTTGTAACCAACCTAGCTTTGTAGGGATCAATGCTACTATCAGATTTTCTCTTAATCTTATAAACCCACTGTGTACCAATGGCATTCTTTCCTTTTGGCAATTCACATAACTCCCAAGTACCATTCCTATGTATGGAATCCATTTCTAATTGCATAGCACTCATCCATTGTGGACCTTCACATGCATCTTCAAAATAAAGTGGCTCTTCATTACATGTTGTAGCAATAAGATAATAATCCACAAAATTACTTGATGCATGGTGAGAGCTTGATTTTGTTCTACCAAGTAAAGGTGCACTCAATTTGTTGTCCTACAAAGTTTGTTTCAGCCACATTGGCATAGATTGTGCACTCTTAATAGACATGCGTTCATTATGCAATACATCATTAATATGTACATCATGTGTGGGTTGCATTTCATGCTCATTTTCAACCATATTTTGATGCAAGTGTTGAGCCATATGTGGCTGGAAATTTCTAGCAGTTTTGATCATTTTTGGCAGAAATTTTTCAGCCATATTTGGCTAGAAATTATCGGCATTTTCAGCCTCATTTGGCTAGATTTTTTCAGCCCTTTGAGCCTCAGTTGGTTGGTCTACATGGCCATAGTCAATCGCACCATTTTAGAACAAAGGCAGGAGTGTATCAAACACATCTTGTGAGCTAACTGTTGGCTGTTTTTTGCATTCAAGTAGAGGGAAAACTAAATTTTCAGCAAATACGATCTCGACTCGCAATAATTGTGTTCCTCAATGGATGGTACAAACAATATCCCTTACTTTCAGCACTATAACCAGCAAATATACATTTCTTTACCTTGTCATCAAGTTTGTGACGTTGTTGTGATGGCAGAAGAGCATATGCCAAACAACCAAACACACACACATATGACTAACCATAGGCTTATGACCATTTCAAGCCTCATAAGGAGTGATGAATCTCAATGCTTTTGTAGGGCAATGATTCAACATATAATTTGCACACATGACCGCTTCCATCCAAAACTTATCAGGAAGATGCTTTCCTATAACCATACATCGTGCCATTTCAAGAAGACTTCTATTTTTACGCTCAGCAACACCATTTTGTTGAGGTGTATATGGCACCGTACATTGGTGTGAAATACCTCTTTCACGGAGAAAAGCGTTAAAATCATGTGACATGTATTCACCACCATGATCCGTGTGTAGAGTCAAAAGCTTTTGTGAAGAAAAATTTTCAGCCATAGCTAAAAATGCTTTGAAGCAAGAAAATACCTCATTCTTTGCTTTCATAGGATACAACCATGTATGGAGAGTAGCATCGTCAATGAAGGTAACAAAATATACATGCTTCCCAAAAGATGGAGTCTTGACGGGACCACATACATCACTATGAACAAGCTGCAATTTTCTTGTAGTGTGTGTATGACTATCTTTTGGAAAAGAAGCACGATGCATTTTTCCAAGAATGAAACCTTCACATGCATGCTTTTCAATGGACTCAAGTGTAGGCAAACCAATAACCATGTCATTCTTTTGCAAATAAAGCAAACTATTGAAGTTCAAGTGACCAAAACAAGCATGCCAAAGCTCCATTTCAGCCATGGAAGAAGTATGAGCAACCAAGGCATTCAAGGCAGCCCTCTTGTATGTATCCATGCGATACAAACCATTACATTATGTACGGGACATCACGATAACATCGCCATTGCTGAAATCATGAACCATACACTTATCATCAACAAAGTGTACATGAAGTCCAGCTTTGGCAATCAACATAATTGAAATTAAGTTCTTCTTTATACCGGGCACATACAATACATTTTTCAAGAGAATCACACCTCCATTTGCAGCCATAAGCTCAATTTCTCCTACTCCAATGATAGGATAAGAGGAATTGTTTGCACACACCACATGTCCTCCTTTCGGTGCATCTTTCAAAGAGGCAAAAAATCTTTTGCATGATGTTGTGTGCTTTGAAGCACCACTATCAAAGAACCAATCCGAATCAGCCTCATTCACAACCATACATTTTGAATGCAAAGTAGCATCATAATGACATGTAACAACACATGCGCAAAAATCTTGAGCCATGTTAGGTTCATCATTCTTTACATTTGCTAAGTTTTCAGTAATAGACATGCTGGATTCCTTCTTCTTTTCATTGCGTTTAGCAAGCTTTCTACACTCGTCAATAGTATGAACAACCTTCCAGAAATATTTGCATCTCTTCTTCTTTAGCCAATCACTATCATTAGAGGAATGAGTGGAAGAGGAAGCTTGAGGCTTTGGTTTTGATGAACCCAAAGTTGAACCATACTTGCTTTTCCCCTTTTGTGAGATAGCAAGTGCTTGCATTCCCTCAATCAAACCACTTCTATTCACTGTAGATTGCTCTTCTTGCAAAAGAAGAGACACAACCCTATCAAATGCATACATATTAGGATTTTCTTTTGCAACCAAACGGAGTGTAGTAGCAAAGCTTTGAAAAGATTCTGGTAATCCTTTCAACAATGTAGAAATAAGTGATGCATCCAGAATGATCTCATCTATGTTTGCCAATTGCTCTTTCAAGTCCTTGATGCGTGTCACATACACATCCACCAACTCATTTTCAACCATACATACATCCTCAAGTTGCTTCCTCAAGTATACAACACATGCTTCATTACGCACGGCATACAAAGAAGCAAGAGTGTCCCATGCATGTCATGATGTAGAACATGACCGAATGTGTGGAACTATATGACGCTTCACAGAAAGTGCAATCAAAGCATGAGCTTGAGCATCTTTTCCATCCCATCTAAGCTGCTCCTTTGTAGGTGGAGAAGGAGAAACCAATGTACTTGAAGAAGAAGCTCCATCTGTGACAGTGGACTGTGAAGTACAAGCACCTCCCAGTCTTCGATCTACATCTATCACTATGTTCCAAAGTTGTTTTGCAACAAGAACATGCTTTATCATGTAAGACCACATCGGATAGTTGGTCCCATCAAGCTTATCTTCATCTTGAAGCATGCCAAACAAGTCATTATTGCCCTCCATTTCATTAAGGAACAAGAAAGTGACAAAATCTTCACTTCGACAAAAGCTGAAATAAGTGCTGAAATTTCAGCTCACAAACCGTCACTCTGATGGGGATTTTGACTACAGGAATGGCTTCAAAATGGGGGTAAAATCCTTGCGCAGAGCGCAGCTGTAGGAAATTTTTCTTGGCTGCTGAAATTCATAGTTCTAAAGTCCGAAGTTGACTTGCACTGTTAAAAGTGTGCGCGCCACGACGCGAAAAACCAAAACTTGAGAAGGAGCTGAACCTGCTCTGATACCATAGTTGGGTGTGTATAGAAGTGCGAGAGACACATGAGAAGCAGACACAAGGAGCACAAATGCAACAAGACAGATGGAGAAGACGATGGTTGGAATAGCTCTCTCTCTATTGACGATGAACTTAACTGAAGTAAGAGCTGAATAATATCCCTGAGTACAAAGTGCCACCACATATGAGAGTATCAAGTATGTGGTAACATGTGGAAAAAACCTCTAGCCAACACTAGAGAAAAAAGTGCCCATGTATAGGGAAAAGGTTCACATCAAAGCTACTCGACGAATACATAAGTGTAACAACTTGTCACTAATAACCTTAAGGCTTCTTCACCTTCTTTATATCACTTCAGTGAAGCCTTCTAGGTTCCTCTCCATGATTTTTGTGTCCTTCCTTTTATGTGCATCCAGAGGATGATCTTTAGACATGCTTTGGGCCATTGGAGCTTCTTTGTTCCTTGTTACATTAGCTTTTTCTAGATTTTACTAGATTTTCGTTTATTATATGGATCTACAATCCACAGCAAAAGCAAGCATTTGGAAACTTCTTGTATATAATTTCTTGCTCCATGTGTTTTCTCTTCTCGAATGTCTATGGGAATTTTGGAAATGAGATCTTTGCTTAAATTTGGTTCCTCACAAATATGTGGGTGTTATCTTGTGTTGAACGAGTGTTTTGCACCTTCATAAATGAAAACCCCCAATGTCTTATTTCGAAAAAGGATAGGTTTGGGAGCTCAATCCAAAGTGGATAACGCACTAGCTTTGACCTATTTTGAATAAATTCAAGAAACCATTTAAAAAGGAAAAATAGTTCTCCATACTTTCCAAGTACCAATTTGCAAAGCTTGGAAGGCCATATCATAATTTTCAAAAACCAAGGCCATACCATTATTTGCAAAGCTAGCAAGAATTAGCACTTGTTGAAAATTAAGTCGTGAGGGAACCATGCCTTACGGAAGCATTGTTGCAAGGAATCAAAAAGGGGTTTAGGACCAAAGAACTGATCCATGAGACATATTCTCTTAATATCTTCCTGCTTTGTCAAAATATCCTCCATTGGAAGGGAGATGAGTAGGGACTTAACATCAAAAATCTCTAAAGAAGCACTGAAGGTTTTTTCCTCCAATGGTGGACCCACATTAACTCACCACCAACGAGTGGGAGATCCTAGCCATGAAAAGAAAAGTAGTTGACAGACAAAGAGATCCCAAGCCTGACAAGTGAGCCCAAAAAGTCTTTGACCGTCTAACAGTGACTGAATATCTCAAGGCTCTACTCTCTCAACTCTCTTTTAAGAGTTGATAAGCTCAATTCTTCTTTTTCAAGGCACAAGGATGGTACAATGACATCCAAATTCTCTCATTACTAGTGAGTGAGGCAAAGTCAAAGTGGTCAAAGTCAAACTATTCAAAGTCAAAGTATCAAACTCAAGTTGTTAAAGTCAATGTGGTCAACTATAGAACTGGTCAAAGGTCAAAATGATGACTTTGCAAGCGATGCATAGGTGGTGCAAAAGTGTGAAGTGGTGCACAAGTGGTCACAAACAAGCTACGTAGGTAGTGCACAAACTATTTATTCATAATGGTAATGATTTTGCAGAAAGTGAATTCAAGTTGCAGATTGTCTTTCTGTAAGGTTTTCAAGGGTTTTAATGTGTTTGGAAGGTTCAGGTGAACCCTCCCTTAGGCACATATACTGAAGAATCGAAGGTCAAAAGTGAAGTAAATGAAGAGGAAGAGGTACAAAAAAGTGTATGTATGGACCCCATTTAAAATTTTGTTTTGCTCTTAAAGTCACTACAGGACAAAATAGAGAGTTGTTGGCTATACATATTTTAGTAATTCTTGCGACATCAAAGTGAGCACCACGGTACTCTATCAGTTAGAAGTGATGTACAGAACTGGATCGACATTCAACGAAAAGAAAAAGCATTCTTGGAGTGAGACTAAGGAGAGAAACATAATCTACACTAGGAGAGAAGAGCAAAGGGCATTAAACCAGTGCGAGCTACAGAAGCAAAGAGATACAACTGTGCAAGAAAGGGCGTGCAAGTGTGTAGAGAGAGCAGAGAACCAATGAGGAAGGCAATCAAGGTTGGCATAAGGTACCATTGAGGAGGTGTGTCTGCCAACAGATGGCATCCTTTTCCTCCTACCTTGTTGGAAGCTTGAGTGCAAAGTGTGCACAAGAGCAAGCTACTAGAGAGGGTGGAGGTCCGGTGCAAACAAGGTTGGCGGCATAAGGAATTTTGGGTATCTTATTACCTTGTGTGTGTGTGTGCTCTTTTGGATTAAGCACTGGGCACATGGAACATTTGGTCGTTCTCTATAAATCATCAATGTAGTCTCTTTTGTGATCAATACATAGAAGTTTTTGGTACTAGTGTGTCAATTCTTGTTCTTCTTCTCCTTCTTCTCCTTCTTCTTCTTGTTCTTTCTCCTACAAAAACTCAAGTCCCTTTCTTCAAAAGAATCTCTCAACACTAAGTAACTCTAGAAAACTTTAATAAAATCCCTTAGCTTCCAATATATGCATTTATATCACACGGGTACCTTGGAGAATCATTCTCAAAGTTACATGTCAAAACAGATACCTTATTTGTACAAATCACTTGAGAAAACTTTTTTATTATGGAAGAAGTTACTCAATATTTTAGTCAAAGCTCACAACATGGTAGGATTTAACCCATGACCTTTTTCACACTTTCACGTGAAGTGTTGAGTGAGCTATACCAAGGTATTTCATGAATTCAAGAGGACTATACTTAGAGAAATGTGCATAGAAAGTGAGGGTGGTGATCCCGACTTTTCAACAGGATGACAATACACAAATAGAGTCACCTAGATTTGTTCAAAACTCAAGATCTACAACTACAACAACTATAAAACTTTGTAGGCATGCTTATATGCTCCAATAAATTGATTGGATAATAAGAACATACACAGAGAGACATAACTTAGAGAACTTGATAGACTTTACTCAATGTACTATAACGGTTGATAGAGAAGAATGGAGCTATGAAAACGAGTTGTAAATGTATTTCTAATTCAGATATGATACTGTGAGACAAGGGAGGACTTCTCTAGCTTTGATACAAGACTTGAATCACTCAGAATGAGTATGATAATCAGCTCATATCTTGTGGCTAAAGTGACTAGTGTATATATATGGCTAAAATGACTAGTGTATATATACACTTTTGCTCATAACTGTTGATTGATTCTAGCTAAAAGTGATTCATACTTTTAATAATTTATTTGAATTTTGAATTCAAACAAAGCCGTGGTATTTGGTTCCTAGTGTGTTCACGAGATTCTCTTCAAATATCTCCTTTATTTTTTACCAAAATAAAATCTAACATTATCCTTGGAACTTGATCAGAATATACATACATATGTATAAGCTTGTGCTTCTCAGATTAGTTTCCACCCCGAAAATCATGTATGTTTTTTTTCTATATGCATCTCGTGCTTTGGCCTGCCGTCAAGTCGCGCAACATGTATATGAGCTTGTTTAAATTCATTTTTTAGGAGAATATTGTTGGAGTTAGACGTCTGCGGAAGCACGCGAACAACACAAGGAAGAAGAAGAAGCTTAGAGCACAAACACACAATACTGAATGTATTACTAGAGAATGTAAAGATAAGTAGCCGATTAGGGCAATAGTCGTATATACAAGCCGGGGGAAAAAAACCTCCTAAAGAGGGAAAAAAGTACCCCGGCGGTCCTAGTGTGTTCACACACATCACTACATAAATATATCAACAAATCCCCCCTGGGAGTGATGCGGTGAACAAGGAGCTGGCACTCATGTATAAGGAAGTGCCAAGCTATGTGGAAATCACTCCACAAAAGGAAGTAAGCCCAAAGATTTGCGGAAATCTTCAAACTTCTCCCTAGGCAGAGCCTTCGCGAAAAGGTCTGCAATGTTCTCCTACGTGGGCACATATGCCAAGCTGATCTCCCCAGCAGAGAACCTCTCCCTGACATAGTGATAATGCACCTCAATGTGCTTAGTGCGAGCATGGAACACAGGGTTCCTCGCAACTGCCAATGCGCTGTGACTGTCAGTGAAGATGGTGGTGGCAGAAGACTGGCTAACACCCAAATCAGCCATAAGGCGTCTGAGCCACACACACTCAACAACCGCTGTGAAAGCTACCCTATACTCAGCCTCACAACTGTATGGACACCGTAGGCTGCTTCTTGCTCAACCAAGATATACAGGAGCTACCAAGCATGAAGCAAAAACCACTAGTGGACACACGAGTGTCATAGCAACCAACCCAATCTGAGTCAAAAAAAGCATGCAAATTTGGCGGTAGTGATCCCCCCTTGGGATAAAACAACCCAAGTAGCCAAGTACCACTCAAGTAGCGAAAGATGCGCTTAACCGCCTTCCAATGCGTGACTCCTGGGCAATGCATAAACCTGCTCATCTATGAGACAACAAACTGAATATATGGCCGAGTAATGCATAAGTAAATCAAGCATCCAACAGCCTGCTGATAGAGAACAACATCAAATGCATCTCCAGCATGATGAAGACTCAATCGTAAACCTGTCTCCATAGGAGTGGCAATAGGCTTACAGTCTTCAAGGCCAAAATGCTGCAATAATGTGTCAATATATTTCGTTGGACACAAAGCCATTCCACCATCAACGTGCATAAACTGAATGCACAAATAGTGATGCAAATGCCCCAAATCAGACATCTCAAATGAGGCATGCAAATCAGCCTTAAAATCAGCAATATGCGTCTCAATAGGACCAGTGAACAACATGTCATCAACATAGACAACAATGATCAGAAGCACATCATTAGCACGCTTAACATATAAAGTGCTTTCAGTTGGACTATTCTCAAAACCATGTGCAATCAGATAGGCATGTATCTTCTCATAGCAAGCACGTGGTGCTTGCTTTAAACCATATAATGCCTTCTTTAACCTACAAACTTGGTTTTCATGCTCTTTCTGCACAAAGCCACGGGGCTGAAAAACATACACTTCTTCATGCAAATCACCATTCAGAAATGCAGTTTTAATGTCCAATTGATATACATTCCAACCATGATGGGCTGCAAGTGCACAGATGCTCCGAACAGTAGTCATACGACATGTGGGTGCAAAGGTCTCATCAAAATCAATGCCTCTTTCCTGTGCATAACCCTTTGCAACAAGCCTAGCCTTATACCTGTCAACTGTACCATCCAATTTATGCTTCAACTTGTATACCCACTTAGTGCCAATGGCCTTCTTGCCAGGAGGCAAGTCACATAAAGACTAAGTACCATTCTTCATTATAGCATCATATTCAGATTGCATAGCAGCCATCCAATTTTTTGAATTCTGTGCTTCATCAAAAGAAACAGGCTCATTATCATCACAGAGACTAGACGCAGCCATAGCATAGCAATCTGATGCAAAGGAGGCACTATGAGAGCCTGAACGAGTACGATATGATAAAGTTGCATCTAATTTGCTGTCACGCAAAGTCTGCACCAACCATTTTGGCATAGTTTTTGCTTGATCAATATCACCTCTCTCATCAACAAGTGCATCATGTAAATCTGCATCAGAAATGGAATTGATCTGCATCATCATATGAAGTCTGCAAAGGCTGAGAAGTTGCCTCATTAGGACCAGCACTAGACTGTCCACCTGTAAAAAGAGGCATCAAAGTATCATACATGTCTTTGGTGCTCACAGATGTCTCCTTAGTACATGAAAGCAATGGTTGAATTGCATCTTCCACAAAAACAACATCACAGCTAACCAGAATGCGTTTACTTTCAGAACTGTACCCAACAAAAATACATTTTACTGCTTTATCATCCAATTTTCTACGATGTTGTTCAGGCATTAGTGCATATGCCAAACAACCAAAAACATGCAGATGAGCAACAGATGGCTTGCGGTCATGCCAAGCCTCATATGGAGTGATAGACTGCAGCGCTTTAGTGGGACACCTGTTCAGTACATATGCTGCACACATGAGAGCCTCAAGGCAGAAACTATGTGGTAAAGCCTGACTTCTGACCATGCACCTCGCCATCTCCATGAGTGACCTATTCTTTTGTTCAACAACTCCATTCTGTTGAGGTGTATACGGCACTGTACACTGGTGTTTTATCCCACGTTCAGCTAGAAATGCATTAAAATCAGAAGACATATATTCCCCCCCTCGATCAAAACGGAGGGTGCCCATTTTACATGCTGACAGATTTTCAGCCAAAAGTAAAAACTGTTTGAAGCACATGAACACTTCGGACTTTGCTTTGAGTGGATATACCCATGCATGCCTGGAAAAATCATCAATGAAAGTCACGAAGTAAAGGTAATTTCCTAAAGAGGGTGTCTGCATAGGACAACAGACATCACTATGTACAAGCTGCAATTTTTGTGTAGCCCAAACTGAACCATCTTTTGGAAAGGATGAACGCTGCATTTTGCCCAAAATACAGCCTTCACAAACATGTTTTCCAGGTGCCTCAAGTTTGGGCAAAGAGGACACCATTTCTGATTTTTGCAGGCGTAGCAAACTAGCAAAATTCAGATGACCAAAGCGTGCATGCCAAAGCTTTGCATCTGATATAACCTGAGAATCATGAACTGCACATGTCGAATCATTCACAGATCTTTCATAGTCTATGAGCTTATACAGCCCACGACATAAAATGCCAGAAGCAATAATCACGTCGCCGTTTGATAGATCATGAAATGTACACCTGTCATCAACAAATTTCACAACCAAGCCAATCTTGGCTAATGCAGAAACTGATAACAGATTCTTCTTAATCCCTAGCACAAATAAAGCATCTGACAAAGTGAAAGAACTACCATCAGCAGTAGTCAGAATGATCTTACCAACTCCCATAATAGGATAAGAGGAGTTGTTGGCGCATGTGACAGTATTCCCTGTAGGGGCAGGCTCGAGTGAGGAGAAGAAACTGCGCTGCGAGGTAATATGTTTGGTCGCCCCACTGTCAAAGTACCAAACATCTGAGTCTACTGCAGACATGCACTACTCATGAGAAGATGGGTCAAAATTACAAACAGTAGTAAACGCCCATTCTTCTTCCTGCACAAGATTAGCAGACTCTGTTTTTGGTGTAGAGGCTTCTGCAACAACCATTCCAGTCTCCTTTTTCTTTGCCTCTTTTGCAGCCAGTTCTAGACATTTCTTTATGATATGATCATTCCCTTTACAGTACTTGCAAAACAATTTCTGCTTTTCTGATTTCTTCTCATCTTTATCCTGGTTCTTCGAATGTGCAGCATTTGCAGATTTCTGCTTACTAGTAGAAGAGCTCCATTTTTCTTTACCCTTCTGACTAGCCAGGAAAGCTTGATCTGCAACACACATAATGGACCTGTTCTGCTTGGACTGATCTTCCTGCAACAAAACAGAGACTAACTCCTCAAATGATAAGGCATTCGGATTTCCTTTCATCATCAACCGAAGAATAGAAGCAAAACTCTAATATGAATCAGGAAGACCATTCAAAACGGTCTGCACAAGTGAGCTATCTGGTATAACCTCATCAGCAGAAATCAACTGTTCCTTTAAATCTTTGATCTTCGTTAGGAAACTGTCCATAGAATCACCTTCATTCATGTGCTCACTCTCCAACTATTTTTGGAGATAAGCAACACGAGCCTCATTCCTAGCTTGGTACAATGTGGTAAGTGTATCCCAAGCATCCCTAGCTATTCTGCAAGAGCGTATGTGAGGAATAATGGCACGTTTGACAAACAAAGCTATCAATGCATATGCCTGGGCATCTCTGCCATCCCAACAAATCTGCTCTGCAGTAGGTACAACACAAACATCAGCACGAATAGGAATCTACGGAATATCATCTTCGACACCATCTTCATCAGCTCCAGCACCTGTATTTGCAGTACCTGTTGTTATAGGTGTAACAGGACGTCTTTCAACACCCTGCACAATGTTCCACAATCCTTTTGCAACCAAAACATGTCGCATCATATAAGCCCATAATGGGTAGTTGGTACCATCCAACTTATCCTCAACAGCCAACATACAAAATACATCAATGCTTTCAGCCATGGCCAGTGACTAAGATACCTTGATGCAGAAAATTGACTGTATCTCAAAAAGTTGAACGGAACTGCCCAGACGAGTTCTGCTAGACCTGTAGCAGACTTCGAGACGCTTAAACTGGCGAACAAAAACTAGTATATACCTTTGGCACAAAAGGACAAAATAGCCTGCACAAGCGCTGCGATAGTGCGTTCGGAGGCCGAAACGAGCTCAGATCCTGATTTCGGCACCATAGAGCGCAGATGTTTTGATCTCGGAAACACCCTGAGTATGCTCACCAAATTTCGTGTGAATCTGAGACTGCAAACAGAGGAGTGTCCACGGCGCCCTAGAAGAAGCGACAACCTACTCTGATACCAATTGTTGGAGTTAGACGTCTGCGGAAGCACGCGAACATCACAAGGAAGAAGAAGAAGCTTAGAGCACAAACACACAATACTGAATGTATTACTAGAGAATGTACAAAGATAAGTAGCCCATTAGGGCAATAGGCGTATATACAAGCCGGGGGAAAAAAACCTCCTAAAGAGGGAAAAAAGTGCCCCGGCGGTCCTAGTGTGTTCACACACATCACTACCTAAATATATCAACAAATATACGGCGCAAGAGTTTAGCCATCATAAGAACTTCCTCCTAATTCGATCAGACCTTCGCGTATGAATATCCCAGACAAGGAGCTGTCTTAGCATGAGGCTATCGCTTGACGAAGAGAAGCTAAAAGGGTTGGTTGAAAACTACATGAAATGGGATTCTTTGATACAATCCTGTAGGGTCCCTAAGCATGCATGTCAATTTGCAATTGAAGGACGATTACCTAAAACAGATGAGAACATGCGTCCCTTAATATGCTCTGATGATATATCTAAACGAGTTTCTTTCTTTCGTATAGTAGGCAGACAGATTTTGTGAAGAAGAAACATCCCGAAAACACAGAAGGTAGTTCTCTCTTGTTAAGAGCTCGAGATAAGAATCAACTGGGAGTATACTTGAATGCCATATCTGACGAGGAAAAGAGCTGCAGATGATTCAGATGTCCAATGTTGAGTGAAGAAGTTTGGAAAATCAACTGAGTAGCAGGTGCTTACGTGATATTATGACGGAAAGTAACTGTATATTTATCAGCGCTAAGCAATGTTGAAAAGACAAACTCATCAATATTGAGATACAGAGCGATTTCTCCGTAGCACAAGAAGATTGAACGCAGAGAGAATATTGTATTTCCAGTAGACAGATGAAGTTTAAATGCAGTGACGACATTTTTTTTAATGATCTCGTGAAGGCAAAAGCTGCGCATATTTTCTGGAGGCCCTGCAAATAGTCACATGGACATGGGGATTTTCCGAAGCGATGTGAAGAGCGTCTTCTTCACTGATTCATGTTGATTATTACAGTAGTATATCCCTCAGATTTCACAAGCTTGAGCAACTATAAAAAGAATATAACAATATAGATGTTCTCATCGGATTCCTGTTCGTTGTTCTGCCAGGACAATGAACAGTTTTCCTCGAGAACGAAGAAAATCAGAACGTGCAACGATATAAGGTGTATAAATATATATATATATATATATATATATATATATATATATATATATATATATATATATATATATATATATATATATATATATATATATATATATATATATATATATATATATATATATATATATATATATGTGTGTGTGTGTGTGTGTGTGTATGAATTGGAAATAACTCACACACCAAACCTCCTAAGGTAGAGACACCCATGAACTTGGGGATTCGAATAGATATGTCGAGCCAGCAAGTTCGAATTCGGGACTTCCCCTCACAATGTTCAGAGCATGAACCATTAAACCCCGCCCGCTGGAGGAAAAGAAACCTGACTTGAAATAGAACTGTGACTACAAACATACCTTAGTATAAGGTATATTTTTTCTTAAAGAAACCTTAGTTGAAATTAGAGATGTGAGTACAATCATACCTCTGGAGGCGAAAGCTATGCAGCTTTTAGGAACTCGCTTATTACAAAAGAGAATGCAGGAAGTGAGATGAATATACTGCATAAACGATACCTTTGCTTCAGTAAAACAGCAATAATAGGTATGATTTGGGTATATGCATTTTCTTCGAGGAGAACAGAGAATCAATTTTGATGTTAATGAGCCGAGCTGAAGCTAAACTTGAAAATTAACACCTAGATTTTTTGTATACGGCTAACCAAACTTCCAAGTAATGAAGGTAGTGGACTATCTTAATAACAAAGCTCGCTTTTTTTTTTCTTTTAACTTCAACACAAAGTATGCAAGCTAGATGAAACCATTTTCAATTAGGATCACTCAAATCCATTGCCAATCATGTTTAACTTGAAGAATTGACTGCTCCTAAACTTTCCTCCTCTTAACTTGGAGGCCTAGATTAAGACATTTGGAAGAACTTTTTGTCAATCTAAGTGTCTGAAGACATAGACAATACTCTTGAATTTTCTTTTTTTGCAATTTCCTTCTTAGGTGCAATCCATGAATGTTGCATTTTTCAAATTCCTCTCTCTTATTGTCTCCCTCTGTCTCTGTTTCTCTCTTTCTACATCTTTCTCTCTTTGAATTCTCTCTCTCTCTCTCTTTATTCGAGGTTATTCAAGAAGCTAACCAAGCAAAAAGTATGGCTAACAACCACATAAAAAGACTTACATGCATGCATTATTGCATATATATATATATATATATATATATATATATATATATATATATATATATATATATATATATATATATATATATATATATATATATATATATGCACTTACACACATTAACATATATGCAAATACATGTATATGCACATCCACATGCATGCACATTCACATGCATGCACATGGATGCAAATGGAAATGCATCCACATACACATGCATGTTTCATACATATACACATGCATGTACATACATTATACACATATATACACATATATATGCACATACGTACACACACATATACACATGCACACACCTACATATACACATATCGATGCACATACACACATATACACATAGAGTTACACATATACATGCACATACATATACACACATATACACATGCACATGCACATACTCATACACACATATACACTTACACATGCACATGCACATACATACATATACACACATACACATGCACATACATACATATAAACACAGAGAAGGGAATGCAGAATCTAAAGCTTACTTGGAATCGTGGGCTTGGTTTTATTTTCCGGATGTCCTTATGCATGAACAGTAGCCAGAGAATGCCTTCATTCATAAAAAAATGTTATTATGGAAGTATTATTGTAATTAATACATGAAAGTATTATTGTAATTAATACACATATAGCATATGATCTCATTACATAAGTTTTGTAATTAACGTTTTCCAACAAACTTTAAAATTACTCTTACAAGTCTCATTGCCAGCAGAGTGATTCTGTCATGGGAGCTGGATGTAAGACAGAAACATACAAAGGCCTTCATTCTCCTTCCTCTGTGGCTAGCCATCCTCCTTCATCACCGCTCCCGTTCTTGAACCTTCCGACGGAGGAGATCGCTACTGTGATTTTTGGTTGTGACCATGCGATTTACAATGAATGTGTCACACAGCTTCTGTTTGGTATACTTTATCTATCCTTTTACTTTCTATCATAGATATACATATCTCCCTTTAAACCAAAATACATCATATCATGGTTTGGATTTCCCATTTGGAGATCCACTGTGCTTTCGATAGTATGTTTTTCCAAGTCCTGGTCATATGGACACCATTTCCTTCTGTGCCCTTATCTCTCTCTCTCTCTCTCTCTCTCTCTCTCTCTCTCTCTCTCTCTCTCTCCCTCTCTGTCTCTCTCTCTCCCTCCCTCCACATATTATTGCATGTTCAGGTGTGTGCATGTTTTTGGTATGGCTTTTGTTCCAACGCAGAGAAGAATGCTGAATCTAAAGCTTACTTGGAATCCTGGGCTTGGTTTTATTTTACGGACGTCCTTATGCATGAAGAGTAGCTTGATCACTAGCTTTTGTGCATGTCGAGGCCTTTGAGCTTCTTATATCAGCTATGTAAAGAATTTCTGACCAGGGATTTTTGAGGCAGACAGCTGTGGAGACATGAACATCAATCCATATGCCTGGGCTGATGGGAAGCAGAAGACATAGTTTCCAGCTCAGGTTCTTTGCTTAGATTTAATAATCTCTGGTATTACATAAGGTCACTGTCAGAGGTGTAATGAGGTTTTTTTTACATGTAGGCACGCATACAATTGAGATGTTAGTGTGCACCATTGATAGAAAGCATATACAAGGGAGCATTAGCAGCGAATTATGTGAATTATTCACAAGAGAAAATCCTATTTGAGTAAAATCATGTGCAGACAGATAAGCTTATATCTCTTTTCATGAGAAACTCATTGAGTGTCAGTACATAGATTGTAGGTTTACAACGTGGGTCTATGTCAGGGGACAAAGGAGAAGATGTTGTTGGTTGCATACGAAGGCCTTCATGCTCCTTCCTCTGGGGCTAGCGGTCCTCCTTCATCACCGCTCCCGTTCTTGAACCTTCCGGTAGAGGAGCTTGTTGCTGTGATTTTTGGCTGTGACCATGCGACTTACAATGAATGTGTCACACAGCTACTGTTTGGTATACTTTATCTATTCTCTTACTATCTACCACAGACATATGTCTCTCCCTTTAAACAATTATGCATCATATCATGGTTTGGATTTCTCATTTTGAGATTCCACAGTGCTTTGGATAGTATGTTTTTCCACGTTCTGGTCATATGGACACGATTTCCTTCTGTGCCCTTATTTCTCTCTCTCTCTCTCTCTCTCTCTCTCTCTCTCTCTCTCTCTCTCTCTCTCTCTCTCCCTCCCTCCACATATTACTGCATGTTCATGTGTGTGCATGTTTTTGGTATGGCTTTTGTGCGAACGCAGAGAAGAATGCTGAATCTAAAGCTTACTTGGAATCCTAGCTTGGTTTTATTTTATGGACGTCCTTATGCATGAACAATAGCTTGATCATTAGCTTTTGTGCATGTCCAAGCCTTCAAGCTTCTCATATCAGCTATGTAAAGAATGTCCGACCAGGGATGCCACTATTTTTTTTTTATTTCATTGATAAAAAGTTGCATGGTATTTTTAAGGCAGACAGCTATGGAGAGATGAACATCAATCCATATGCCTAGACTTATGGGAAGCAGAAGACACAGTTTCCAACTCAGGTTCTTTGCTTAGATTTAATAATCTCTGATATTACATTAGCTCACTGTCTGAGACGTAATGAGGTTTTGTTTACATGTAGGCATGCATACGGGTGAGATGTTAGTGTGCACCATTGACAGAAAGCATATACAAGGGAGCATTAGCAGCGAATTATGTGAATTATTCACACGAGAAAATCCTATTTGAGTTAAATCATGTGCATACAGATAAGCTTATATCTCTTTTCATGAGAAACTCTTTGAGTGTCAGTAGATAGGTTGTGGATTTACAACGTGGGTCCATGTAAGGGGACAAAGGAGAAGATGTTGACGGTTGCAGGCTCGAATGTTCACTAATATGTGGGCTTTTGGATAGCATATTAAAATTGAAGCCATTGATTCTTTACGTAAAACAAAGGATTCTAGTATTGTTGCTTCTTTCTGCGATAATTTCAGTAAAGCTTGGCCTCCTTGGGTAGATATTAATTGATCTCTTAAATCCAACAATTCAGAAATCTCAATCTTATCTCTCTCTCTCTCTCTCTCTCTCTCTCTCTCTCTCTCTCTCTCTCTCTCTCTCTCTCTCTTTCTCGCTCTCTCTCTCTCTCGTTCTCTTCTTGCTCTCGCGTGCTAATCCCGGCACAAATGTTTTTGGAGAAATTGCACTTTTCTTTTATGTGTGTGTATGTCCCTTTGTGTGTTGTGTATGCATATATGTGTGTGTATGTGTGTATGTGTGTGTATGTGTGTGTGTATGTGTGTGTGTGTTTGTGTGTGTATGTGTGTGTATGTGTGTATGTGTGTGTATGTGTATGTGTATATGTGTGTGCATGTGTATGCATTATGTATGTGTATGTTTGCATATGCATTATATATGCATATGTGTGTGTATACATATATGTGTGTGTGCATGTATATATGTCTGTGTATGCATGCATATGTGTGTGTATGCATGCATATGTGTGTGTATGCAACATTATGTGTGTATGTGTGTATATGTGTGTGTATTTGTGTGTGTATGTGTGTGTGTGTCTATGTGTATGTGTGTGTGTGTGTCTATGTGTGTATATGTGTGTGTATGCATATGTATGTGTATGTAAGTGTGTGTGTGGCCATACTTGGTCTTTCTCTCTCTCTCTCTCTCTCTCTCTCTCTCTCTCTCTCTCTCTCTCTTGTTCTGTTGCTCTCGTCTAGATCTAGGCACAAATGTGTTGGGAGAATTCGAAATTTTTTTAACATTCTAGAGTGTCACTTATGCAACACTCTAGAAAGGATGATGCATATGCGTGGATATCCAGTTTGCCCACGTTGCCAATAATGTTGCTAGGCAACGTCGCTACGTGCGATGCAGAGATTTAGCATCGCATAACCGACACAGGCATCGCTTATGCGACGTATCGCCTTCAAATTTTTTTCGAAACATCACCGTCGCTTATGCGAAGCTAGCATTGCATAAGCGACGATACTCATTGTTTTTTCAATTGAGGGGCGTCGCTACACCCCCTATTTCTTGTAGTGTTTTGAAGTTGAAGTATTAATGAAGACCTTCTATTTTTGTTCACACTCCTGCTGCTTGTTATGCTCAATGCTTCCCGTACACTAGGAATTAGAAACATTCCTTTTAGAGGTATTTAACTAGCTTAGTAAGCTAATGATTCCTAGTGGAATCACTTAAAATGATGCACTATACACAGAGAAATCAACTTTGCAATTGAATCATTACCACCGATTTTTTAAGACCTCTGAAAAGTTTGACTTGTGGGTGCTTTGATGTGCTTTGATGTGCTTTTCTTTAAATTGGCTGAGCAAATGGTCTTCAAAATTTGTGAGCATGTAGATAACTTGGAGCTGAATCCAGCAAGCTATATAACATTGAAAATGATGGAGAAATGACTGAGATAGGAGCAGTACAAATTGACTCTTATGAATGACAATAAGAGAGAGACCATAAATGAGTAATGTAGATCTATTGTGTTAAAGAATAGTGTTGTAAAAGATCATAGGCTTGATAATCAATGCCTAATGATGGTGAGTAGTGTAGGCTACAATGGGAGCCCTCACTCTTACAAATCCAATCAGTAATGGCTCGGAATTGGAGTGATTGATCCTGCTTGCGAGTTTTCGAGCCATCTTTTATAGATGCGATGTTTAAATTGTAATTGAATTTGAATCTGAATCCTCTATTGGCTCTCACTAAAAAAAAGTCATCGAATCTAGGAGATATTCTCTCAAATGAATTTGTGACTTTTCAACTAATAAAATCCATGAATTTGGTAGTGATTACAAATATATCTCAAGTCAAAAAATGATTTTTACAAATGGTAAAGGATAAAAACTTCCTAGCAATAGTTTCCATGGAGCTTCAATTATTGATGAACTTCTAGCCAAATGTGTAGGCTTGAACTTTGCACCAAGAGGTCCCCCTCAAGCCAAACATTTTGGCTTGGTATTCTTCTTCAATCTTCATGAATGTCCTGCAAT
>MU261259.1:0-5000 GCA_020310875.1 Ceratopteris richardii
CAATGCTTCCAAGTTGGTTGGAAATCTCCTTCATCTTTGTGACATAATCAGTCACATTTTGCTTCGGGCTTTTCTTCATTGTTGTGAAATCCATCCACAATTGGTTCTTCCTTGCTCGAGTGTTGGAAGAGAAGAAAGAAGCAAGTGCATTCTAGGTCTCTCTTGATGTTTTGCATCCCTTGACATGAGGTAAAAGAAAATCAAAGATTGAGTTTAGAATATAGGACCTTGCAAGTGCATCATTCGAACACCAATTTGAAAGTCCTTCCACTTCTTCATGTGATGGTTGCCCCTTGTTCCTCATGTTTGGCATTGCTTCATCTCCGGATATGAATCCATATAGATTCATCCCTTGAAGGTAAGCCTCCATCCTTAGAGACCATGTCGGGTAGTTGTTTCGATCCAATTTGTCAATTGTTGATAGTTCACATGTGCAGACTATTCTGAATGGTCGTCGAGATTCATATCAAAGTTTTGCTTCGACTCTTTGATTGATGATGAAAGGTAATCCATATGCCTTAACATTTCAGGAGTTGGTCTTTGTTGTGTTGCAGGAAGACCAATCCAAGCAGAACAAGTCCACTATGCATGTTGAAAGTCAAGCTTTCTTGGCTAGTCAGAAGGGCAGAGGTATGTGGAGCTCATCTACAACGTAAGCAAAAATCTGCTAATTTTGCACAATCAAAGAAAGATGACAGAGATGAGAAGAAAACATAAAACAAATTTTTTTTTGCAAGTACTTTAAAGAAAATGATCATGTCATAAAGATCTATCCTAAATTGGTTGCAAAAGAGGCAAAGACAAAAGAGGCTAGAATGGTTGTTGCAGAGACCTCTACACCCAAAACAAAGTCTACTAATCGTGTGTAGATTGAAGAATGGACATTTACCACTGTTTGTAGTTATGAACCATGTTCTCATGAACAATATATGTATGCGGTAGACTGAGATGTTTGGTACTCTGATAGTAGGGCAACAAAACATATTACCTTGCAGTGTAGTTTCTTCACTTCACTTGAGCCTATCCCTACAGGGAATATTGTCACATGTACCAACAAATTCTCTTATCATATTATGGGAGTTGGCAAGATCATTTTGAATACTATTGATGGTAGTTCTTTTACATTGTCAGATGCTTTATTTGTGCCAAGGATAAAAAAAAACTATTATTAGTTTTAGCAATAGCCAAGATTGTCTTGGTCGTAATATTTATTGATGAGAGATGTACAATTCATGATCTATCAAATGGTGATATCATTATTGCTTTTGGTATTTTATGTCATGGGTTGTATAAGCTCATAGATTATGCAAAATCTATGAATGACTGAGCATGTGCAATTCAAGATTCTCAGGCTATGTTAGATGTAAAGCTTTGGCATGCACGCTTTGGTCATCTGAATTTTGCTAGTTTGTTATACCTGCAAAAATTTGAAATGGTGTCCTCTTTGCCCAACCTTGAGGCACCTGGTAAAAATGTTTGTGACGGCTGTATGTTGGGAAAAAGGCAGCATTCCTTGTTCCCAAAAGATGGTTTAGTTCAAGCTACTCAGAAATTGTAGCTTGTTCACAATGATGTCTGTGGTCTTATGCAGCCACCCCTTTTGGAAACTATCTTTACCTCATGAATTTCATTCATTTGATAATTTTTCCAAGGCATTCATGGCTATATCCATTGAAAGCAAAGTCCAAAGTGTTTATGTGCTTCAAATAGTTTCTAATTTGGCTGTAAATCTATCAGCATGTAAAATGAGAAGCTTCCATTTTGATCGAGGGGGGAATATATGTCTTCTATTTTTAATGCATTTGTGGCTGAACATGGCATAAAACACGAGTGTACAATGCTGTATACATCTCAATAAAATGGATTTGCTAAAATGAGGAACGTCACTCCTGGAGATGGCGAGGTGTATGGTCAAGAGTTAGGCTTTACCACATAGTTTTTTGTCTTGAGATTGTTATGTGTGCAACATATGTACCTTATAGGTGTCCGACTAAAGCATTGCAGTCTATCACTCCATCTGAGGCTTGGCATGGTCATAAGCCATCTGTTACTCACCTGCGTGTTTTTGCTATTTTGGCATATGCATTAGTGCTTGAACATTAGATGATAATGCAGTGAACTATATTTTTGTTGATTATAGTTCTAAAAGTAAAGGCTATCGTCTATATCATCCATAGACTAAATGCATTTTGGTTAGCCGTGATATGGTTTTTGCAGAAGATGCTATTGAACCATTACTTTCATGTACTAAGAAGACATCTGTTAGCTCCAAAGTCATGTATCATACTTTGCTGCCTCGTTTTATAGGTGGACAGTCTAGTGCTAGTTCTAATGAGGCAAATTCTTAGCCTTACAAGTTTCATGTGATGATCCAGATCATCCCATTTCTGATGCAAAATTTACATGATGCACTTGTTGATGACAGAGCTGATATTGAGGAGGCAAGAACTATGCCAAAATGGTTGCTATAGACTTTACCTAATAGCAAATTAGATGCATCTCTATCATATTGTACTCGTTCAGGATCTCATAGTGATTCTTTTGCGTTAGATTGCTATGCTATGGCTGCCTCTAGTCTCTGTGATGAGAATGAGCTTTTTTTTCTTTGATGAAGCACAAAACTCAAAAAGTGGATGGCTGCTATGTAATCAGAATATGATGCTAATATGAAAAATAGTACTTGATTTTTATGTGACTTGCCTCCTGGCAAGAAGGCCATTGGATTAAACCGGGTATACAAGATGAAGTGTAGGATGATGGAACAGTTGACAGGTATATGGCTAAGCTTGTTGCAAAGGGTTATGCTCAAGAAAGAGGCATTGATTTTGATGAGACCTTTGCTCCTTCATGCCGATTGAATAATGTTCATAGCATCTGTGCATTTGCAACTCATCATGGTTAAAATGTACATAAATTGGACTTTAAAACTACATTTTTTAATGGTGACTTTCATGAAGAAGTGTATGTTTTCAGCCCCATGGCTTTGTGTAGAAAGGGCAGGAAAACCAAGTATGAAGGTTGAAAAAGGCACTATATGGTTTGAAGCAAGCACCATGTGCTTGGTATGAAAAGATATATGCCTACCTGATTGCTCATGGTTTTGAGAACACTCCAATTGAGCCCAACTTATACATTAAGAGTGCAAATGATGTGCTTTTGATCATTGTTGTCTATGTTGATGACATGTTGCTCACTGCTCCTATCGAGAAGCATACTGTTGATTTTAAGGCTGATTAGTATGCCTCATTTGAGATGTCAAATTTGGGACACTTGCAACATTATTTGGGCATTTAATTTATGCAAGTTGATGGTGGAATAGCTTTCTATTAAAGAATATATATTGACACATTGTTGCAACATTTTTGCCTTGAAGACTATAAACCTATTGCCACTCCTATGGAGATAGGTTTACAGTTGCATCTTCATGATGATGGAGATGCATTTCATGTTGTTCTTTATCAGCAAGCTATTGAATGCTTGATTTATTTATGCATTACTCATCCAGATATTTAGTTTGCTATCTGATAGATGAGCAATTTTATGCATTGCTGAGCTGCCAAGCATTGGTAGGCGGTTAAGCGCATCTTCTACAACTTCAGTGGTAAACGACTACTTGCATTGTTTTATCCCAAGGGGGGATCACTATGGCTAGATTTACATGCTTTTTCAGACTTTGACTGGGCTAGTTGCTATGACACTCGTGTGTTCACTAATGTCTTTTACTTCATGCTTGGTAGCTCACGTATATCTTGTTTGAGCAAGAAGCAGCCTACTGTGGCCACTTCTAGTTGTGAGGCTGAGTATAGGGCAGCTTTCATAGGGATTGTTGATTGTGTGTGGCTGAGATGCCTTATGGCTGATTTGGGTGCTCGTCATTCTTTTGCCACTACCATCTTCACTAATAGTGAGAGCCCATTGGTAGTTGTGAGGAACCCTCTGTTCCATGCTCGCACTAAGCACATTGAGCTTCACTATCATTATGTCAAGGAGAGGTTCTCTGTTGGAGAGATTAGTTTGGCATATGTGCCAAAACTAGAGAACATTTCATAACTTTTGACAAAGGCTATGCCTAGGGAGAAGTTTGAAGATTTCCACAAGGCTTTGGGCTTACTTCCTTTTGTGGATTGATTCCACATAGCTTGGCACTTTCTTATACATTAATGCTAGTGCCTTGTTCATTGCATCACTCCCAAGGGGAATTTGTTGATATATTTAGGTAGTGATGTGTGTGAACACACTAGGACCATCAAGATACGTTTTTCCATCTTTAGGAGGTTTTTTTCCCCCGACTTGTATATATGCCTATAACCCTTTATCTTTGTACATTCTCTTGGTAATATATTCAGCATTGTGTGTTGTGCTCCAAGCTTCTTCTTGTTCCTCGTGTTGTTCATGTGCTTCCGCACACCTCAAACTTCAATAGACAAAGGCCTTAGAGTGGGAGATTTAGTATTGGTCTATACACTAAAAGAACATGCAAATAACTACAACACTATTTCATATGTATACATGTGTGTGTCACATAGCATATGTGATGGAAACTAAGTATATATGCATGTGTGTCATATTATATATATGTATTATATATATGTGTATTTATCCATGTGTGTGCCATCATATCCATATATATATATATATATATATATATATATATATATATATATATATATATATATATATATATATATATATATATATATATATATATATATATATATATATATATATATATATAATATGTATGCATTATATGTGATAATAGGCTGAATTATGAAATATGAGGCAATTTGTTTTTTAAGTAACATGTTTTGAACGCTCATTGGAATGCACATATCGTACAAAACATTCCGAATGTTCCAATCGCATTTGGAATGCATTCCGAACCAACTATGGCAAGGACATGGACTGTTTATTATAATAATCTCCACAAGTGAAGCCATTAATGTAGCCACTCTAGATGGAGATGTCTTATCCAATTACATAAGTGGATATAGAGATGT
>MU261259.1:10000-20000 GCA_020310875.1 Ceratopteris richardii
GGTGATGTAAGATTAGCAACATGAAGTTCGGTGGACCATACAAACTAATGTTTTTAGGAACAAAAAGCAATAAATCAAGGTAGTGCATGTTGCCACATGCTCTGGTCTGCCTAGCCACTGAATAAGTAGAAGAAAAGAAGAAGCGGAACAACATACCAAAGGATACAAAAATCATAACAAAACCTGAGACATCCTATATGCCCACTTCCAAAGTTTGCTCCATCGAGGAGTGGACAAAATGACTTAAGGGATAAGAAAATTAGGGTGAAGAGAAGATCTAACTAGACTCGAGGAGTGAAAGGGCAAGATCGACATGTTTATTTTGCATGTCCACTCCTTATTGAAAATTAAACTATGTAGAGATAGTGTTGCCTCCCTTCATGTGGTCTTGCTATTGAACTAGTAGTACACATTCGAGCATAATACAAGCCAACTTCTATACGTAAATTCTTCATATTCTCCTAATCATGTACCCTCATATAGTTTCATCACCAATTGTGGATGGCCTTTTCATGTCTCAGCCATGGTCATCCTAATAGTAAGGGGAAACCTCAATTCATCACAAGGAATGGTAATACAACAAGATAAATTTTGATCCTTGCACCATCAATTCTACCCTCTCGACTATTCCGATAGGCTTTACCTTGCTTTGTTCTAACATGGTAATCATGAATTGTGGTTTCTTAGATGGTAGGAGTCGTAACATATTCATCATTGTTTCAAGCATCAAGTTGATTCTAGATCTGCCATCTATGATTACTCTTGTAATGTCCTGATCGACTATCTTAACTACTACCCACAAACTATGGTAGTTAGTTAACATGGCTTGTATTATGAAGTAATTACATAGGCTAGTCTCCATAGGAACTAGTGCTCTTAGTGAAGCAATAATGTTTAGCATTTCACTCCAGAACCACACTTCCATGCAAAACAGGTCATGGGGACTTACCTACTAGTACATATTCCATAGATTTTGACTCATAGAAAGAGGGGTTGTTAGTGCACTTAAGAATGAGCTTTGGTGACACACATTCTAACTCTTGCTGAGTTGTTTGGTAAGTGTCTTGTATCATTCTCTCTCTCTCTCTCTCTCTCTCTCTTTGTGTTGTTCCTCATCTTGATCCTTCTGAGATTCTTCAATCTGACTAGACATCGAAACATCTGGCCTTTGCACTCATGTTTCAACATTCCTTGTTGGATCTCCTTCTTCCTAAGTAAAAGCTTCTTTCATTGCACTAGGTGCCTTCTGGGCCTTGGTAGGCTCTTGATTCTTCTTGGCTTTTTTTTCATCATTCTATTGCTGCTAGTGTGTGGGAGATATTTTCTTGGGGTTAGTTTTTCTCATCATACAACTTCTCTATTGTAGTCTAGCACCCTTGCTTTTCCACTACCTCATCCATTTCTTTTGCAAACTTTTGAGCTCTAGTCTGTACTTTCAGTGGAGACATCTCTCTTTATTGCACTACATTAGCCATTGGCAACTATAGGGGTGCATTCTAGGTGGGAAAGCCTTTTATTGAAATATGAAAAGAGTGTTGAGGCCTATTCCTAAATGGTGAGGCATGATCATTCGTATTATTCTATACACCAATGCTAGAATGCGAAGAATAAAAGGTAGGAACTACATGAATATTACCAAGGATAGATCCAAGTGCTACTTCCATTCGTTGACTCATAGGAACCATGGGTGTTATGTTTCAGAGATGTACATGCTTAGAGGAACGAGAAGTTCCTTGATCGGGGGATAGCCAAGGCCAAAAGCCAGAGAGTTCATACGAGGTGCCTACTCATGATGGTAATATGAGTAGAGGGACCTTAGAGAGAACTCTAGATGGTGACTAGGCAAGCACTATAAATAGGCTGGGAGGTGAGTCCCAGGCATGGCATTCTCCACTTCTCACATTTGGTATCAGAGCTTCATCTAGAGAGACCTTGAGGAGATGGAAGAAAGAGATTCCTTTGGTGACTTTTGGAAGGATTCCATGCTAATTTTGGAGTCATCTTCATCTTCGGCAAGGAAAAAAAACTTTGAATAGCCATGGACGATCTTGTTGCCCTTTGTGCATGGAGAACATCGAAATTTTTGAGCCTTGAGACTTATGCAAAGGCAGCGCTCAACCTTGAGACTTGTGCAAAAGATGGCGCTACTCAAAAGGATGCTGAAAGTCGTATTTCTTATATAGTGACCCACGGTAAACTACAGGTATCGAACCCATAATCTCTATGCCAAGAGGTAAGTACTTCATTCATTGAGCTACGTACAACATGTTGTGCATATAGTCTTTACAACTTAGTTTATCTTATGTTCTCGACGCACGTGACATGAGAGAGAGAGAGAGAGAGAGAGAGAGAGAGAGAGAGAGAGAGAAGAAGGAGAAAGAAAAAAATAGAAAGAGAAGAAGGAGAAAGAAAGAAATAGAAAGAGAAGAAGGAAAGAGAGAGAAAAGAAAGAGGAGTAAGAGAAAATGAGAAATGAAAAAAGAGGCATAGAAAGATAATGAAGAAGAGAGAAAGAGAAGGAGATAATGGTAGATAGACATGTCAAGAGAGATAGAGAGAGAGAGATAAAGAAATAGTGAGAGAAGAAAAGAAGAAGACAAGGAAGAAGAAAGAGAGATTTATGAGAGAAGAAAAAAAACAAAAGAGAGAAAGGAATAAAGAAAGAGAGAAAGAGAGAGAAGGAGAAAGAGAGGAACAAGAAAGAGAGAAGAAGAAGGACATCCTAAGTGAGATAAAGTGAAGAATAGAGAGATAATGAAAAGCTTAGAAAGAGGGAGGAGTAAAGAAAGAGACAAAAAAAAAGATAGGAAGTAAGAGAAAGAGCAAGATTAGCATACCTACCTTCACACAAATGGCCATAACTCTCGCATATGAAATCCAAATTGGATGATTCCAGTTAGAATAGGAAAAAGACTTCAAGAGCTTTCAAATGAATGGCTGAAACCTATGATTGGATATTGAAAAGCCACCTGTAGAGAGCATTTAATTCTCTGCATACTTCTTCAAGGAGGTATGCTGTCCACTCACCTAACTCCATTGCTTTGGCCATAACTTTCTCATAGAATATCCAAATCAAGAAATTCAACTTGGTATAGATTCTACACTTCAAAAAATTTCTTTTGATTGGTCATAATCCATATTTGGACCATTGGAAGCTATCTCTGCACAAGCTTTTAGAAGGCTATTGACTAGCGAGAAACCTTTTTTGAGTGAATTGAGTGTTCAAATTATGATAATTTGAAGTTTCTAATAATATTTTGAACCACTTTGGATAGGAGAGAATTGTTTTTCATACATTTGCATTAAATTTTGGCTTAAAAATGTATTCATTTGAACACTTTTTGCATCAAAGTTTATAATTTTGCATTGTATTTTCTTCCGATGTTATGAAAATATCATGGGAATGTCCATGAAAGTTAGCTTTTACCGGAAGTTATCTATGCACATGAAGTTACACTAACTTATGTTGATTTATAAAAGCACGCACAAATCTTGTTTGTGTGTTTTAGAATCTTTGCAGGTATTGAAGGCAGAAAAAGACATTGTAATGAGGGCATGTAGTGCCCAACGACAGATTGTGGAAAACTTTCTTATTTGCAGGTTTATGGAGCAAATGGAGTGGTTTTCCAACAACTAGGCTGATGCCTATCATTGTGAAGACTATTATTATTTTTTTTCAGGCTTCATTTTCCTGGCGAAATGCTGCCGAAAAGTTTGTAGCCACATGGCATTATATGCCATGTGAGAACTAGAGTGATGTTGTGTTGTGTGAGAGAGGAAGTCTTATGTCTGCATAGCCAAAAGCATATAAATTGATTGACGTAGAGAAGAAGATGCATAAGTGGATGTATGCATAAATAAATGATATGATTACTTTAAAAAAAAGTTGAAGTGCATGATGCATTTTCTGTTTATAGAAGATCACTTTTATGTATCACCACGATAAGTTAGGGTGAGCATGAGGTATGTGATTGAGGTACCATGCATAGGCTAATTGTGCCTTTTGAAAGTGAAAGATAAGTCATATACATCAAGAACAACTAAAATGTGTTTTCAACTAGTAACGCATGAGCACATAAATTGCTTTTCATGCGAGTCTATGTACTTGATATAGACTTTTATTTCGAGTCCGCACAAGAGTGCTATGATTATTATCATCAATACAAGTATTACGTGCTTGTATATGATTGGTTGTGATGAGATTAATGAATGTGCAAGAAGCACAATGAATAGAATGATGTCCATAAATGTTCACTTTCACTAAAAGGTGGATACTATGTAAAGAGTTGATTTTTCAACCAGATGATTTGTGATGGTTAATTGATTTGCATTGATCTAGATGATCATTATATGCATGGATATATATATCCATGTCATAATCCATCCAAGAAAATGAATGATTATATCTAATTATAAGGATTAACATGTCTCGTCATTTTTTAGATTTGAAAAATGATTGAGCAAATAGTTAGCGAGGTAACAACCTCATAGAGATTTGGATGCTACTCTTTGAGGGAATGCCCAAATTTATTGAAATTTGGAGGGCACGTAGCTCCTAGGCTTTTTTTGAAGCTGACCAAATTTCAAGTAATTTGAAGACTGTTAGATAGGTCAAATGACCTCTGCACTATTAGTGCTGCTTGTAGAGGTAGAGGCCTGAAACAAGTGACATAGGCCTATTACAAAGGGCAGTTGTCTTGATTGGTAGATCCAAATGGCTTGATTTTTGTTGGAACTGAAATCTTGATAGATTCAATTTGTGCATGTCAATTTTCATTAGTTTTAGAGATCATTTAAAAGTCCAAATAATCTTTGCACATGAAAGTGCAGCCTCTGGAATTTGTGAAATGAACAGAGACCATGTCACCTAGAGGTGATTGGTTCTCTTACCTAATTTACTCAAACTGAGTGATTTTTGTTTCTAAAATTAGCTACTCACCTCCAGATGGTGTGTATAAAATTTCAAGATGAAACGTTTCTCCATTTAGGAGATATAAACAAAAGCGTAAAAGTTAGCCTCTACACATTTTTAAACTTTTGCAGGTATATAGGCTTAGTAATTTGGTCATTGTGAAAGATCCAAATGTCCAAAAACTTATATGAGTAAACTAAGATAGTAGTAGATATATGCTATTAAAATTTGGAAGAAATTGAATATCACGTGATAGGTCAAATGAGCTATTCTTCTCAGACCAATCTCTGGCGAGGATTTTCTAAAGAGTGATACATGTATCTGATGAGAACATGATATTTTCCTATTGGAAACTCCAATTTGAAACATTTTTGGTGCAGAAGCTACTCCAGTAAAGACACTATGCTATAACCAAAATTCAAGGATTTGGGAAGTCATCTTCATAGCTAGAAGATATTATAAAACTGTAGCAGTAATGTTTCTATGCTCACCTAAGCGTAGATGTAGCAGAGATAGAATTATACTTTTGAATGAGTATTTGATTTCATTTTGAATTGAACTTTTGTGAGACCAAACTAGGTAAGTTGACCTAGATTTGGGAACAAAGAAATTGAAATTTGGAAGTTTATGGGCTTCAAGAAGATGTCCCTATACATTTTTAGAGTTGGTCATTAAGTGTTCGACCCTTTCAGTAAAATGGTTATAAAACTCTCAGCAAATATCCAAATCAAGTGATTTTTGTGCCTACTAAAAGCTTGAAAAAAGCTAAAAAAGGCTGGAAAATTTCATAGATTTTGGATAAGTAAAAGTTAGTTAGAATAAAGATTTAATTTGATGCTATTGGAAATTGTTTATGCAGGAGGCATTGTTGAAAGGACAAGACATTTCACAGGTTTTTTATGATATTTTTTGAGATGGTGTGATCACCATGGGCTAGATATGCCCTAGATACTTGTCTTTTGAGCATTGTTTTATGGTGACCATTCTTAGTAGGAGAGAGGAGACTCTGTCGAAATTTTCAAGAATATAGATAGTGCCAAGAGAGCATGGAACATGAGAACTTTGCTAGTTGTTCTCATTTCATATACTTGGATTCATACAAGTTGTATAAATTCCAATTTCTTGTGAGTTAATCTTTGACTCAAGTCACATGAGTTAATATTTGATGCAAGCCGCATCCTTCACAACTCTAGTGGAGTTGATTTAAGAATAGTTTCTTATGTCTCGAGATGGTTATGAGTGATATACTCTTCTTTCCATCCAGGGAAGGAAACACTTCAGGAACACTTTATGATTTCATTTATTATTATTAATGGTTGTGAGTACTCACCGAGTTATTCTTATCATTTTTGAGAGAAGTGTTCGACTTTAATCTCATACACACATCTATGTGGAGTATAAAATTTGGTGGTATGGGACATCAAAACTTTGTATTGTACCTAGGTGTAGGACAAATAGTATGTGAGAAGAGTCTCTAAGATTGTATTTTTTATATGATTTGGAGTTCATTTATATGATCTTATGGTATCATTTTATTATTAGACAACAGAGGGGTAGTTGAGACAGTCACTTTGTATGTGATCGCAAACAAGGCAAGTCCGCAGGCTAGTAGCCTAGAAGCGGAAAGGCAAGGTTTGCATATAAGAACTATGAACAGACAATTGCATTGAGAAGAAATTTATAGAGTACGTACTACTTTATTTGATATGCCTGAGAATAGGCCATGGTTCATACATGGTGTGTATGAGGTGAGCTAGATGCTTAGCCTAGTGGGATATGAGTGTGCACACACCTACTTACCATTTTTCAGAGTATGTGGTGGACTCATATTATGGTCCTCATTATATCTAGGAGTGCCTGATTATTACAGTAGTTTGCTTGAGACACCTCATTCCTAGTTAGGAATGATTTGATCATAGTGATGATCAAATGGTGGTCAGGGATAAAGCAAGTTTCATCCACTTGGAACATCTTGCATGTTATTATTGAGAAGGCGGTGGTAGTTCCACTAGTTTCTATACTTTCTTAGCACGTCTTCACTTGGCATGATGGATTTGATTCCAAAGAGTGGATTAGGATTTACTTTGTATGGGAAATATTTTGATCCATAGTTTAGATTATCATCTATGATAAATCGAGATTTTGATGCATAGTTTGATTATTATATATGACACATCGAGATCTTAGTCCATAGTTTGGGTGTGAGAGATTGATATATTGGTCCCTATTTCGGATCATTGACATATTGATATCTTGGTCCGTAGTCTGGATCATTGATAGATTCTCATCTTGGATTCATACTTTGAATCACGCTGAGACTTTCTTGAGTTTCATTTTCATTACAGTAGGTAAATCAAGTAGATTTAATCGAGCATAGAGATAGTAAATCAAGCAGATTTACTTGAGCTTACAGATAAAACACTATTTGGAAAAGATTTCTATCTATCTTTAGTATTTTTCCATAGAGATTGAGACATAGTCACATTGTTTTGGATTAGCGTACTATTTTTTTTCATTACTCTAGTAGAGTAAGTGATTTTGCATGATTGTACCATATGACAAGTTGTCAGTGGGTATTTCAAGGAGATAAAGGCAAGTTGCTTGGGTCTCTATAGGTGACAAGCCGTCACAAGTTAGTGCTCAAGGTCTAGGCATAGGGAGTCCGAGGATATTCGGAGTACTTATGTTGCGCACATAGGAACTCATTGGGCCTCAGAGGGATTCCTATAATATGCCCTAGGCAAGGACTACCATTGATTGGTGGAAATGATATATAGAAAGCACAAAGACTAGTTGTCTACTTTTTTGAGCATTTAGTATTTCACACACCTAGCACACTCTACTCTTATTATTTGGAATCACAGATTTTGATTCCCAGGTTTATAGCTCCTTCTATATCATTGAGGACAATGATCTTTAGAAGGGGGGAGAGTGTTATATTTCAGAGATGTACATGCTTGGAGGAACGAGAAGTTCCTTGCTCGGGGGATAGCCAAGGCTAAAAGCTAGAGAGTTCATACGAGGTGCCTACTCATGATGGCCAGATGAGTAGAGGGACCTTAGAGAGAACTCTAGATGGTGACTAGGCAAGGGCTATAAATAGGCCGGGAGGTGAGTCCCAGGCATGTCAATCTCCACTTCTCACAATGGATGACGCTCCTATAGTAGGTTTCCCCCAATATCTAGGTGCTAGTAGTTCAGCCATCCCCTTTGGATAATAAGAGTTGCAGGCCTCATGCCCCTACTTACTACAAAACTAGCAGATTACCTTATTAGGACATTCCGTTTGGCAATGCTCCTATTGATGGAAAATATTACACTAGAGACTTTTTTTCATTTCTTGCTCCCTTAGTTCTTCAATTTCCTTCCTTACTTTCGCTACAATATCCTCTTCAAAATTTGCAAATCGTTATTGTCCCGTGAAATCAGGCCACCACTCAAAGTGTACTCAAGCCTACTTGATCCTAGTGTTGATTGCAACAAAATCTTCTATCAGAGCACTTGCTGCTAGGAGCTCATGGAGATTATGCCTTGTGCTCAATGGAAGTGCCTTTTTTAACCATTTATTGATTAAAGAATTGCATAGGGATGCTGATGGATTTGCTACTTTTGCCTTAGTTATTGTCATTAACTCTAGGAAGTATTCTCCTTTTCTTAGGTTTAGATTCTTGAGGTCATCTAGCACTTGCTCGGTAGAGTTCCCCATTTACAACATGGAAGAAAACATGATCCTCATATCCTTCTGTGTTGTAAATTGGTTTTCCTCAAATTCATTTAACCACTTATCGGTCAACCTATCCAAAGTTGTTGCGAACAAAGCCCTAAAGGTGTTGGTTTGAATTTCTAATCCCATTAGGGGAAAAAATGAACCCTGAATGGGCCTTTTAGATTAAGGAGGGATTAGTGATGGACCAATGAGAAGAGGGTGGTGGCCACAGTCTAGTCCCTAGATCACATAGGCTAGGCCTAGTCTTCCCTTGTTTTTGTGTGGTCAAAGAGCAAAAAACCACCTAAAACTCCTCGTTTTCTCCACTTGAATGGTTTTCGAATTTTCGGAAATGATTTTTAGCCGTTGGATTGAGTTCAAAATCCAATGGTAGAGGCTAGAGGACAAAAGTCAAGGCGCCTTTGCTTTATGACCCTTGGATTGGCTTTAGATCTTGTGGCTAAGATCAAATGAGGCTTCAAATAGGCGCCTATGCTTTATGACCCTTCGATGGGGCTTAGATCTGAGGGCTCTCATTGATTCCCATGGGATTTGAGCGCCTTAAATTTGGGCCTTTAGATGGAGCCTTGATCCAATGGCTAGGATGGGTGCCCATGATGATCTTGGGTGCCTTTTGTTCTCCTCTCTTAGATCAAATGTCCATTCAACGGCTCACGTCACCCGCGCTGCAAAGATCAGCCCCAAATCCGGATATCCATCGGATTTGAGTCAATCCAAGGGCCTAAGATTGTGCAGAGAATGCCCAAAAAAGCCTGCTTGAATAGGACAAAACTCCCACGAATTTTTTTACCTTCTCTCTCTAGAGGCCCTTCAACTTAATCTAAGCCATTGAATTCAAATATCCAAGGGCTCGAAACACTCCAATTTAGAAAGTTAAATATGAAAGCTATCAAATACTATTTTATTTGAGAATACCACTGGTGGTTTTGTATGCTTCCTCAAACCACTAGATTAAGCATTTTAATCCCTAAAAATTAGGAATCCTTACAAGGCCCATGCAGAGTCCATTTTTTCCCCTAATGCTCGGCTTTTAAATAGTGCAGGAAATTGCCTAACATGGTTGTTAGGGTCCTCCATTGAAGCTCCATTAAAGATAGGAAAATTAATGTTAATGCATGAAATAGGCTATGCTAAGGCTCCTTGAGCCATCTCTGGTTCTTCTACAAAAAACTACTTACCTATAAACGTTTCACAAAAAATGATGCTACGTTCATGATTAAGTGATGTAGGTCATGAACCAGCTTTGGACATATAGCTACCAAGCCCTACATCCCACCATGTATGCCAAATTTGTATAGCTTGATTTGCAATTATAGAGAGCCAATACTCTTTTGTTGGTTCTTCCATACTGAGGTAGGGAG